>QANX01000046.1:0-103048 GCA_003254975.1 Ochetophila trinervis
CCTCTCAACTCGTCAACGTCGATAATTGGGTATTTTCCATTTGTCTTCCTCTCAAACTCATCAACGACAAAGGCAACCAATTTTTTCCACTAATATATATATCTTCTTCCACCGAGCTTAAGGACCCATAGCGTTTCACTTTCTTGGCATCGCCACCGAGCCCTTTGAGTATTTTTTTCTATACGCCGCCGTCGGACCTCGAGTATTTCTTCCTACATGCCTATAAAAAAGGTACATATAATACATATTGGTGTACATAAATATTTATTCATGTATCTAAATACACTTTAAATGTATATAGAGAAAAAACTACTTAGCTATTTAATATAATGATTTACATTCTTCTATCACTTTTGTATAGACGGTAAAACAACCAAAAAATATCAAATGCGATTATTATGTAATGATGATCATGCGAGACATCATAGTAAATAATATTATTCGATAAAATTAGCCAAGATGGTAATAATTACTAACATTTTTACATAAAATAAGAATTGATAATTATTAGTTGATACTTATTTGAATTAGTTGTTTGGTCTGTATGTGCAGTTTTAGGATGTTGTTGGGATCCAACAGTACGTAGATAGTTTTAGAGCAAAAATGATAGCTGCTTTGCTCTCATTTATAACATCAATGTAAGATATGATATTTTAGTTTATATATATACTTTTAGGCGACAAAAAACAATGTCGCATTTAATTAATGTATTTATGGAAATATATAACTGCTTGTAATTTTATTGTTCGCATTATTTGTACATATTTGATTTTTCTTTTCTCATTTGTTATATATATTAGTATATGATTCTCATTTTTACTAAACTAATCATTTGCAATAAGTCATTCATCAATTTATAAAATATAATGAAATTTAAATGTGTTTAATTTTAATTAATAATATTTATATATTTAAATTAATTTTATAAAATTTTAATTGCAAGTTTTTAATATGTAATCGATTCATTAAGACTATAAATTATAAGTGTAAATTAGTTTCTTTTAAATTAATTTAAACTAAAAAATTATTAATTAAAAAAATCATTTAATTTGTCAATATAATTAAATTTGAATTATTCAGCGGCGTTATATATATGGATTTGCTACGTTTTACAAAAATAGCTTAAATAATTAGCGATGAATTTCATTGTCAAATAATGATATTAGCGACGAATATTTTTTGTCAAAAATGAACAATTGGAGACGCACTTGTCGTCAATTTATGTAAATTTAACAACAAATATGTGGACGTGAAAAGGAAGAATTAGCGACGCACGCGTCACCAATTTGCTGTTTTTTTCACAACGTCACGAGTCGTGAATTATTTCATTATCGGCGACGCATTTTGTCCATCGACAATGTTTTTTACTTTCAGCGATAGTCCTTTCGGCGACACAACAATTTGCATCGCCATTTACAATTTTCGACGCTATTTTTGTGTCGCCTATAAGCATTTACGTTGTTACGTGTTTGTTCTTTCTTTGTTGGAATGGATTCCTCTTGCTTGTTTTGTTGAGGATTTTGTTTATTTTGGATTACTGTTTCTTCCTCTTCAACTTATTTCTTTCTGAAAGCATTTTCCTCTCATTTTATTAGGTTTTTGCTTTTGGGTTTACTATTTTGGTGTTGACCGAAGCCTACTGTCATTAGTAGTATTAGCTCACATTAAATGGTTATTTATTTATTTATTTATTTATTTATCCTTGCTTCCCATTTTTTAACATTCAAAATATGTCTATTAACATTTGGGCATGTATTTCATTTGTTATTTCCTCACATGTCCCCATTCTTTACCATTTTGCTACCACTAGATGCCTAATAATGGGGTTTGGTGTTTCATTTGTGTTTGAGGTATTATTTTGGAAAAAAAAAAGAATATATAAAAAGGGAAAAGAAAGAAAGAAAGAAAAAACGAAAAGAAAAGAAAATAACAGAAGAAAGAAAAGGTAAAAAAAAGGGAAGAAAAAAAATAAAAAGACATAAGATTGGCTTTTCTATATATTTGGAATACTTTTGGGTTTCTGGAGCTAAAAAAAAAACCATACTTTAATATGGAGACGAGCCTCCATGCTGCACATCAGGACCTGCAAATATGACCTCGACATAAGGACTTGAAAACTGGAGATGAAAATGAGGATTTGAATATTTGAGCTAGACGTTAGGACTTGGAAACTTTGGTTGGGAGTCAGGACCTGAGAACTTGAGCTGAAAATTTAGAACTAAGAATCTATACTAGACAAAATAAACTTGGAGATCTGTCATTACAACACTTGGAGCTGAAGAATCTGTAACTTTGGGGGACATACTGGAGGATTTGCTGATTTTCAGCTACTAGAGGACCTGCTGCTTTGGAGGACCTGCTAATTTCCAGCCACTGGAGGATCAACAAAGTTTCACCTCACGGAGGATCTGTTAATTTTCAGCTTCGAAAGAACCTGTTGCTTTTTAGCTTCCGGAGGTCCCGATGCTTTCTAGCTTTTGGAGGATCTGCTGATTTTCTACTTCTGGAAGACTTGCTGCTCATAAGCTTTTGGAGGATCTGCTAAGTTTCAGCTCCCAAAGAACTTGTTGTTTGGAAGAATAGCTGCTTCCCATTTTCTAGGGGATCTATCAATTTTCATCTTCTCGAGAATCTGTTGAGTTTTAGATCTTAAAGAAATTCGCTCAATTTTAGCTCTTGAAAGAAGTTTCTAAATTTCAAATCCTGAAATAAGTCGTTGGACTTCAGCCCTGGAGGAAGTCGTTGAATTTAAGTTCTTGGATACCCTAGCTGAAATTTGAGCTCCCATAGTGAAATAGCGACATTTAGGCACGTAGCACTTTGAACACATGTCATGGTGTTAGACAACCAACATGATTATAGACACACATTCAAGGGAGGTGAACCCTCTAATTAGGGGTGTACAAAACCAATAACCCGGCCGCTCCAACCCAAATCAACCCAATCCACTGGAAAAACTGAATGTTTGGGTGAGATGCAGGTTGGATGATATATAATTCGATGAGATCGGGTCAGGTATCGATTTGTATTATTTAAAATTTGTTATTACCCAACCCGACCTATATAGTCTTTAACCCAATCCGTGTACACCCTACCTCTAATAGGAAAATTAGATTAAGCACCTGGTGGGCATTAGCTCAATTCAGCACCTAGAGTCTTCTATTCCACCAACTGGAAGTGTCCCACCAGTATTTCAGCAGCATGTGTCACCACCACCTCAAAGACGAAGTGAAAGAAAGGTTTCCCCTTGCTAACAATGAGTCAGCTTATCGTACATTTAGAACTGAATGGACTAGCTCCTAAACATACTTGCCCAACGTCAGCTATCATAGTAACAATGATAGAAGGAGTCAAGCTTCACTACATTGTGAAAGGTCTCAAGTCCGTGGAAAGGGGGAGTACTAGACGAGGAGCACATAAACTCAAGTTAGAGACACAACTCAACTCCTGACCTTGACATAAGTTTTTGAGGTCAGATTCAAAAAGAGCGCTTTAGCTCATGGAGGAAGTTGCTGATCTCCGCTACTGGAGGACCTGATGATTTCCAGCCATTAGAGGTTCTGTTGATTTTCAGCTTCTGGAGGACTTATTGATTTTTAGCTTTCAGAGGATTTGCTACTTTCCAACTTTTGGAAAGTTTGCATATTTTCAAGTTTTGGAGGACTCGCTGCATTCTAGCTTTTGGAATACCCGCTGGATTTTAGCTTCTAGAAAATCTAATTGTTTTAGCTTCTGGAGGATCTATTCCCTTTTAGATTCTAGAAGATCTTCTCACTTTTAGATTCTAGAATATTTGCTCCATTTCAAGTCTTTAAAGATTTATTGTATTTCAGCTTCTGAATAATCTGTTGATTTTCAACTTTTGGAGAGACTGCGAATTTTTAGCTTCTGGAGGATTTGTCCATTTTTAGCTTTGGAGGACTTTGTGATTTCAGCTTCTGAAAAGTAGCTGAAACTGAACTTGAGAAAGAAGTCATTGTAAAATAACTCTTAGAGAACCTTTGCTGGGATTGTTAGGATGTTAGATAAGTAGGAAAACTTCATGACTACATTACCATCACAGCAAACAACACCAATGAAGAGAAGAAGTGAGAGAAAAGTGTTACCACGATTGGAGAGAGCTAGACTGTCTGATTTGGAGAACTGCATGGATCAACTTATAAATTTACTAGCACAATGGCAGCCGTCTCAAGGGGAACCAGTCTCCCAAACTAGGAGGAGTCCTTCACCTCGTAGACTCTCCATAACCCTATGGAAGATCGAGGCCTGTGCAGAGGGGGGAGTACTAGGTGAGGAAAAGAGAACTTAGGCTAGATGCATATCTCAATCCCATAGTCTTCAGCAAAGTCATATCATGTCAGGAGTAGCAAGAGAACGGTCAAAGTCATTTCCTGGCAAGATAAAGAGGGATGGAAAACATTTGTCTTTAACTTTTCCATGAGCTAGAGATGAGAGAGGCAGCTCTAGATGGGAGATAAATGAATGGCGCCTTCTCCTATCCAAAAGATGAGTTGGACCTGAGTAACCTTAGGGCATCCATTAATGCAAAGAAGTAGGCATGTGAGGAGAATGAACAAGCACAAGCTCATATTGAACATGTAGGGTAGGCTGAAATGGAGGAAGAAAGGGTCACATCTGAGACTGAAGAGAGAAAAAGGTTGGAGGATGAAGAGAACATAAGGCTTTACAATCAATGAAAGCCTCAAGCGCATGGCACTAATCAAGCTGCTCCTAACGCAAAGAATTACGCTCGCAACCCACCTTTTATGCCTTTGGCATAGAGGAAAGGCATAAAAGGTAGAACATATTGTATCACCTTTTACAAGTGAAATTCGTCAAGCTATCATTCTGCAAAATTTTAATATTCTAAACCTAGAGTGATATGAATGAAGGACTGACCCGAGAGAACATTTAGGGGCTTATTGAGTGCCGATGATGTTCAAAAAAGTTGAATATGCAATCATGTGTAAAACTTTCTCCCTGACACTGGGAGGAATAGTCGGGCATGGTTCACATAATCAAGGCTTGAGACAATCGGCTCATTCAACTAGGTAGATAATATCTTTATAGCACAATTGATAGGGGCTTGCTTAGTGAAGAAGCCTTTTCCGACTTATCATCAATCGTAGAAATGGAGAATGAATCTCTGAATGCCTATATCAAGAGGTTTATTGAAAGAACGATGTAGATAGTGGGTTGCATCGAGGACCGAGCCATGCATGCTATGCACGATGGGATGCAAGATGGGGATGTTATATGTACGATAGCTAAAAACTCACCTCAGGCATTTCCAAAGATGCTGATTGAGGCCTAAAAACACATATATGTAGATGAGATCATCGAGTTTATGAGAAGCTTGAACAAAAGAGAAAGTGATGGCATAGCTGAATTTAGGAGGAATTAGAAGAAAAGACCCCTAAGTAATAAGAGTGGTCATGAAGAGATGAATAAGAGATCTCACTTATCGAAAATAAAGTTTGAAAGGTTCACTTATCCTAACACGACCTGCACTGAGGTGTTGGTGCAAATTGAAGGGAGCAACATGTTGAAGAAGCCAAGTCCTACGAGACACCATTCAAGTTCAGAAATAAAATGAATTACTGTAAATATCACAAAGATCATACAACACTGATAAATGTCTGAAGCTGAAAGATGAAATTGAAGTACTAATTCAGTGAGGATAATTGTGAGATTTCCTAAGCCTTGTTCTATAGCTCTCTTAGCTCACCTATGACGGGAATGGACTGAAAGAGAATATGCACCCTCGGAGCCACTTCAGCATGGAAATTTACTTGGGAATGTGAAGACTATTATAGGAGGGCCCGAAGCTGGAGGTGAATCAAACTGCTTAAGGAAAGCTTATACAAGAAGTGCTAAAGGCCCCCATGACCAACATGAAATGAATTGCACCTTTAGACCATCCAAGGTTACTCGGAGGAAGACATTTTCCATAACCTTCATTGACGGAAAGGCCTTGAGGGTTCAACATCTGCATGATGAGGCTAATGTAATGACAACACAAATGGCTAACCACATGGTGTATCACTTGCTAATAGATAATGAAAGCTTGATTGATGTTCTATATGCTTCAGTATACAACCCAATATGATTCAAAAGGGAAATTCTTAAGCCAGTTCTGATGCCACTGATGAGATAATCTAGAGAGACCATGTTTTTTGAGGGATCCATTGAGGTCTCCCGTACAATGGGGGAAGTTGCCTACCGATCCACTGTTCTAGTGAACTTTCTGGTGATAAAGTAATGCTCGACCTACAATGCCACTCTAGGAAGATCAACTTTTAACATTAAAGGAAACCACATCAACTTATAATTTGATGGTCAAATTTCCAACCAAAGGTGAAGGCGTTGGCTCAGTACAAGAGGACCAGTACGAGTTAAGACAATGCTATGCAACAACTCTTCGTGACAAGAATATACACTTAGAGACCATGCCTATCTTCCTGAACTCTAGGAAAAATTGATCCGAGCAGCGGCATGAAAGGCTCGACCATCTAATTCCAACATTGACTACCTAGCAAAAAAGCTCTAAACTAGCTAGGAATCGAAGACATCAAGGGAAAATCCAGAAGCAAAATCTTTCTCCAAGCGAAAACTCTATGAGCCACATCTCAATAAACTTATCTCACTAGAGTCACCAAATCTCAGATACCTGACTGAGTATAATGCTATATCAATTCTTGGAGTCTTTTTAGGGAAAGAAGCTGATGTTCATTGATGGTGAAGATCAAGGTACCTGGCAAGGAAGTTCAAAGACAAGATGAGATAGACAAAAGGAAATGGATTTTGTGAAGAGAGCTAGTGGAAAAAGCTCACAATCATATAGCTCGACCCATGTGATCCTACGAGTACCACAAAAATAGGGATTATGCTCCCAACAGAGCTTAAGGAGATGCTAGTAGAGTTTGTTAAGGAGAATTGTAATGTCTTTGCTTGGTCTCACGAGGACATGCCAATCACTCACCTAGAAGTCATGGTTCATAAGCTAATTGTGGATCCCAGCTTTCGACCAACCAGACAAAAGAAAAGATCCTTCAACCTAAGAGATACGAAGCTATCAATGTGGAAGTAAAGAAGCTATTGAAAGCTAGACTCATAAAAGAAGTATTTTGTCCGAGTTCACTGGTAAATGCGATGCTAGTAAAAAAGAACTATGGATAATAGAAAGTCATTGATTTCATTGAATTCAAAAAATCTTGTCTGAAAGACAACATTTTTTACTAAGGATTGACCAATTGATGGATTCCACAGCTAGGAAGGAGTAGTACAGCTTTTGCGATGCATTTTCAGGATATAATCATATCGAGATACACCTGAGGACCAAGAGAAAATGGTCTTATCACAAACTGGGGTCTATATTATTACACAGTGATGCCTTTTGGCCTTAAAAACGATGGAGGTTTGCGTGGAAGGCATGCTCATGAAAAGGATAAAGGCAGCTGAACATCTAGCTCACTTGGATGAGATGTTCAGCATCCTAAGAAAGCACAAGATGATGCTTAATCTGACAAAAGGTACTTAGAGTTTCTTCTGGAAAGTTCTTGGGCTTCATTAAGGCAGTCATGCAAATGGCTTAACCTGGTAAGGTAAAAGACATTCGAAGGCTTAGAAAAAGGATCGCGACACTCAGACAATTTGTCTCCAGAGCCATCAATAAGTGCCTACCATTCCTTAAGGTCTTCAAGGGGACCAAAGGTTTCGTATGAACTGAAGAATTTGAAGAAATTTTCATCTAGCTCAAGCAATACTTGAGTACACCTCTGCTAATTTCTAAATCAATTTATGTAGAAGTCCTCATGTACCTGGATGTCTTAAGAACAATAGTAAGTGTGACTCTCATACGAGAAGAAAAAACTGCACAGTATTCAATGCATCACATTAGCAAAGCCATTGTCCCGGTAGAGATGAGGTGCCCAAACATTGGGAAACTTTCCATTGCGTTGGTTATCTATTTAAGGAATCTGATACCCTACTTCCAAGCTCATTCAATTGTAGTACCTACTAGGTACCTACTAAGGCAGGTTCTTGAGAAGTTCAAGTCCTCAAGAAGGTTAACCACGTGAAGAATCAAGCTTGGACAATTAGAGATATCATACAAACCCCGCAGTGCGATAAAAGCTTAGGCAATGGCTAATTTTATTGTCGAATTCACCAATTAAGAAAGAGAGATAGTCACGATCCCAGACACATACAACGTGATGGATGATACCCAACAAATATCGCTCTGGACAATACATGTCGATGGGTTCTGTAGTAAGTATGGAAATGGGGCTAGATTTGTCCTTACTACACCATGACCTAACTGGGGTATCCATTTAGGCTTGGATTTAAAGCATCAAACAATGAAGCATTGACTGCAGGATTAAAGATGGCTCCATAAGCTACAACACATATTCAACTAGGAATTATAGCTTAACTCATATATGACCATTGGCTAGATGGCTTTCTGAGCTGGACTCAGGATCGACCAAGAGCTAAGATGCTCCTGAAACAAAGCTTAGCTCAAATTCGACCACGTGGTAAATGGCTGCTTGAGCTTAAGCTCATATTTAACCAGGAACTAGAGCTCAACTCATATTCAATCAAAGGCTAGATGGCTCTCTAAGTTGGAGCTCATAATCGACCAAGAGCTATGAGCTCAAAAAGTTCTCGACCAAGAGCTCATAAGCTCATCGACCAAGAACTAGTAGCTTTGAAGCTCTTCGACTAAAAGCTCATAAAGTCCTCGACCAAGAGCTTGGAGCTTTGAAGCTCCTAGATCAATAGCTCAAAAAGGTTGGGTTGTACTAACCTTTAGGGTTCACCTCGGTTTGTGCAATGTGGTGTACTGAGTTGATCCCTAACTTAGAGCTCAGATTTGACCAGAGGCTAAAGCTCAGCTCAAATTCAAGAAAGTGCTAGATGAATCCAAAAGCTGGAGCTTAATTCGACTAAGGGCTGAATAGCTCTATAAACTAGAGCTCAGATTCAACCGAGAGCTAAAGCTCAACCCTAATTCGATCAAGAACTAGGCTCAGCTCAAACTCGACTAGGAGCTAGATGGCTCCCTAAGTTGGACTTTGAAATTGATTAAAGGCTACGTGGCTCTCTATGCTGGAGCTCATATTCAACCGAGAGCTCAAGCTCAACCCAGATTCAATTAAGAACAAGGCTCAGTTTGCATACGACTAGGAGCTAGATGGCTCCCTAAGCTGAAGCTTAAAATCGACCAAAGGATGAGTTGCTTCCTAAGGTGGAGCTCAGATTCGATTGGAGCCATAACTCATCCTGGACTAGACAAGCACCCAAAGCTAAACTCAAGACTCAACTATAAGTTGAGTTACTCTTTGAGCTGAAGCTTTGGTTCCGTAAAGAACTCGAGCCCAATTTAGATTTGATAGAAGGCTGAGAAGACTATAGCTCAGATTCGACTAAGAGTTGAGAAGCTCCTAAAGATTTTCAACCTTTGAGGTTCATTTCAGTACATGCAATAAGATGAACTACCATATCGACTTGTGTGGTTACGTTGGTCCATGCGATGAGGTGAACTTCCATCTCAAGCTAGAGCTAAAGTTAAAAGGCTCCCGAAGATAAAGCTTAGCTCAAATTCAACCAGTATCTAGTTGGCTCACTGAGTTGAAGTTCATATTTAACCAGCAGCTAAAATGAAAATCAAGATGGAGCTTCATGTCAAAATGCTCCTTAAGCTGAAATGGTTTTCTTATTTTACTCCTAATTTCCAATTTCTAGTAAGCCCAAAATAATAAAATTGATTTCATTTCAATAAAATCAATTTGGGAGCTAGCGTTGTGGGGATTTAAGATAAAGGTAAGTGGGCTAACAAAAGTTTGTTAGAGACAAAGGACCCCAAAACCAAGCCTATTAGGCTCTAGTTAAAACACTTGTCGGGGAAGAGAATAAATCTCCAGGTGGGACCCATGCCTATATCACAAAATCTTCATCTTCTTCCTTTGATGCCACATGTCACATTATGATGAAGTAGAATTTATATCTTTACATCTTAGCCACACTTTCTAGATATAAAGTAAGAAGAGAAGGTAAAATAATGGATCTTTTTCCTATTCTTGTTTCTAATGCCTCATTGATGGCATTTTCTCTCTTTCTTGTAATTTCTCTGTCTCTGTCTCTCTCTTTATTGATTCTTCTCTTTTGCTCACCGGTTATTACACCATTTTTTGGGTCATTTTTTTGGTTTTTTTTTCCACTGACCACATACCTAACGATCCCCCATTTTGACTTCTTGAAAACTAGTGAAGATAGAAAAGAGAGGAAGCTTATTTTTGAACATCAATGGCTGACTTAACCATTGAAAGGGGAATGCTTGTGACCTCACCAATGCCCCTTTGACCAATTTTCTTCTTGTTTTGCAGTTGATAAATGGTTTTACAATGAGCTATGGGACGCACGAAAAATCAGGCACAACATGTTCCATAAGAGTAGAGTAAGAATATTCTTAGCATATATAAAATAAAATTGCCTAAGCAAAAAGTCTGCATTGGTGTGTATGATTTATTTAGTGGGCATGTTTCCAATGTAACATTTTTTCTTAGGTTATGGGAAACTAGCCAGCACCAAAATATAAAAAATGACAAAAATTCATTTAAACCTTTTTACTTTGCCTTAATTATAGTTGAACAAATATTATGTAACTTATGTTTTTGAAAAATCATCACTCACCTTTTTTTTGTCATTTACTAGTTAATATTAACAGTGAAAAGTTGAAATAGTATTTTTCCAATATTATTCAATAATAAAATATTGATTTTTAACATTCTTTTGGCCTTTAATTATTAAAATTAATTAATTAAATTTGATAAATGAGTATGTTTGCAAGGAACATATGTAATTTTTTGATTGATCAATTTTAGAGGATGATTAATGGGTTTTGGTTGATTATCATTGTCAACTGTCGATCATTGCCCTAATTATACAATTAGATCTATTTTCTTCTTCTTCTTTTTTTTAAAAAAAGGGCATTGCTACCTTTGCTTATAATATTTTTTTCCTTCCAAATTTTATAGTTAAAAACCTCTATATTTATAGAAAGTTACAAGCAAAGAGATTCCTTTTTCTTTTAGGCTTTCTTTCCATTTCTCTCTTCAATAAATCTGTAGGAATTTTATGAATAGAAATTAGTTTTAATTATTTTAATTGATTATGCCTGCCTGAAAAAAAAATAATAAGATAGATATTTATTTATAATAGGAAACAATGTTTCAGTGGAAGAATACAACTATACTAAATAGGTTTCATGTTTGGAGAGGAGAAAGTGTTTAACGTTTCAGGTTTAGTTTTTTAGCATTGTATTTTTTCTATTTTTTCCACAACATGTACTATTTAGTTCTATATAACACTGAATTTATATGTTTGCAACACAAAAAATTATTGATCATACGTATCATTCATTTGCATATAAGTGAGAGTTACACAAACATTTTGATCGATGATACTCAAGATTTGAAGTGTTTTTATTAGCAGAAAGGAAGACGTGTTGAAATTAAATAAACATATTATGAGATAATATACATAAATGCAGCAGATAAATTATTATCTCATTCAGATTTTATGTTATTCAATAGCATGTATCAACATACTGTTCACCATAGTCTGCCATTGATTCCCAATAGGGTTCTACTGAGAAAGAGACATTGGGTTTTTTTGGTCTAATGAGCCCACCAAAAAATAAAGAAAAAGTGATTTCAATGGGCCTCATTACTATAAATTAAACAATGTGTCAAATCCCATTATTGGAAACATTGAAGCCCAGTAAGTGAGTCCACTTGATTATACCCAGTCCACATAATTATTCTAACAATCTCCCACTTGGACGGCATAATCATCAACTATAAACTAATACTCATTTACCACAGAATCTCAACACAAATGATCATTTCAGTTAAGCATATAGCATACCTACATGGTATAACAATACACATAACCTAGATCATAAAGATTCAATATAAGTAAATCTCAAACAATAACCATCACCATTTCAACTATACATATAGTGTATCGACATGACACACCAATATATACAGTCTAGGTACCAGAGATTTACAACAGCACTAGTGGATTAAACAACTACATTTACAGAGATCAAACATCTCAAACAGTTCCATTTCAAGGACCCAACATACCATATGTGCACAGACATTCATATATAATAATGATCAACTTCCATGCATATATTGCTCAACAAGGCAATGCTATATAACCAACAACATGTTCAACAATGCGGATTACAATACTCCCACTAATCCAATGCAGTCTCAACTGCTCAACACTCCTATATGGGATACATGCTCCTGAATGATGCATGTAGGCAAGCTTTTGGTTAGTGAATCTATCAACATGTTATAAATTCGCGTGTGTACATTAAAATTGAGGTCTTTGCCATTTTCTCCTTCACTTTATATATATAATTTCACATTGATGTATTTGACTCTAGATGCACTCTTAATATTATTGGAGAAAGTTATTGCTGCGGAATTATCACAGTACAACTTTATTAGTCTTACAATGGAGTCAACAACTCCTAGAGCATACACAAAATTTCGCAATCAAATCGTCTCAATGATTGCCTCAATACACGCAACATATACTCTGCCTCTACAACTAAGGAAGCTACAACAATCTACTTGGAAATTTTCCAAGACATAGCTCTTCATGCCATAATAAAATATACCCAGTAGTGGAACTTATATCATCCACATATCCAATATAATCAGTATCACAATTGCCAATCACATCAAGTGAGTTGATACGCTGATTTGTCAACACATAATCTTTTAAATATAAAGATATCTCAATACCTTCTTGACTGCTTGTTAACGCAAAACTGGAATTACTCAAATACCTACCAAGCACACTTACAACATTAAAAAATATCAAATTGTGTGCGCACTTGAGTACAACAAACTCATAGTAAACAATGTATGCAATATTTGAAACTATTTTCCATTTAATATCTTATCACTTCCATCCTTGGGAAAATAATCCTTAGAAAATTGGCCAGTTTTCATCACCGAAACTTTACCAGGAGAATAATTAGTCATATTTTGAAGAATCTTTATATCCAAAAAACATATAATGCCTTACCAAAAACTTCCATGTCCAAATATTGGCTAAATAGCATTCAATATTTCTCCATAAATAGGTCAGAATTATTGGACATAAACAATATATCACCAAACACACTGAAATATAAACATAAAACTACTCCCATTAATCCATGTCAGAATTATTGGATGCAACTAGTATGTCATCACATACAAACCAAAAATATAAGGTTACTCCCATTGACCTTTTATAACATTCTTCAATAAATAATTATGGCGCCGTCTTCAAACATAGATATCCATTTAAAAATGCAATTGTGACATTCATCAGATGCATCTCCTTCTCTTTAGCCATAAATCACAGTCTTAAACATAGATATCCAACAAGTTTGCATTATAGTGACTAGGGGTGGGCAAAATCCGAACCAAACCGTGAAACCGAACCAAACCGTTTCTTTTGGTTCGGTTTGGTTCGGTTTATAGAACAAAACGGTTTGGGTTGGTTTAATATATAACCAAACCGCTACTAACGGTTTAGTTTGCGGTTTAGATGGTTTTTAGACCAAACCAACCCAAACCGGACATTAATATATAATATATTTATATTATTTTTTATTATTAATATATATATATTTAATATTTTTTATTATTAATTTAATAGATATTACTGATAGTTTTACTTTTAATTTTAATATTTTTTTTTATCAATGTTTGAATTGTGAAATGTAATACTTTGTTTGGGATGTTTGAGATATTTGATATATTTTATGTTTTTCTATTTATGTTTAGGATGTTTACAATTTTCATTTTGAATTGTTATATTTTGTTTGGGATGTTTGATGAATTTTATGTTTTTCTTCTTATGTTTGGTATATTTACAATTTTTATTTTGGATTATAAAATTAAATGTCGCAGTCCAAACAGCTAAACCAAACCGCACCAAACCGTTCTTGAACGGTTTGGTTTGGTTTGGTTTGAATGGTTCCAACGGTTTGGTTTGGTTTGTCATTAAGCTAAACCGCAAACTACGATTTGGTCTGAATTTTTATAAAAAACAGAACCAAACCAGACCGTGCCCACCCCTAATAGTGACAACCACATTATGTACCATAAATGTCACATTATCAATTATCGCATCTAATTCAAAAAATTAGATTGCAAAATACTTATTGCTTCCCAATAATTTTTCAATCCAATTAATCACTCATATCAAAATTCATATTTTACAAAACCACATAATCATCATGTATAATATGTCTGCAAATCTTTTATAGCCCTTTTAAAAGTACATCATTACCAAATACATATTCTGAACTCTATGTCATTCATCGATGGGTTCATCCTTACTGAACAAACATACTTCCATTTTCAAAACTCAACCTCTCTTGGTCCTTAACCAATATCAGTGCCAACATCATCTTCAAATAAATCTAACTTTGTTTAACTCAGCGATACTAATATTTCCAACTTTTTCTAACTCAACAATATTGATAGTATGAGATTATAAATAACATATATGTAACACTTAGACCCAATAAATTTTCACCAATGGTTTTAAGATCCAATATCTTGATCAGGAAATTATAGCTTTAAACCAAATATCCACAACCTTATACACAAAAAGCAAACTAGGCTTCTCATCTGACTTCATTTTATATGTTGAAGTCCTCAAACCTCACCCCACAAGATAATTTAAGTAAATATTCCAATATATATTGCAATGTATCCAAAAGTATGAGACTTTTCATCTCTAGCATTATATGCAATATATTATTACCACATTCTTGAAAAACCTTTCAGACGGCCTAAAATTCCTTTCAATCTCATCAAATATTACATAGTAATCACCATTTTTGTTAGACTTTATAGCTTTTCTCTTCTCTTATTTCTTTGAAGTTCTAATTTGTCATCTAAAAAAAAAAGATGGAACGAAAAATTCCACAATTATCTATGCAAATTCCACATACCAAATCTCTCTTTCCAACTTCAGCAATAATTTACATCTCTTAACTCAACATCAATAAAAATATGCTAAATACCAAGACTAGTAATGTACCATATATTACTAATCATTCAATCTCTTTTCCAAAAAGATATGACTCAGATACTTCGCAATAGAGAAGAATTATCCTCAATTATCGCATACTTAAGAGTAATAATAACAACTACAACATTGTACAATTCAACTATATATAAAATACCTCATGAAAATGCTTATCCAATCAAAATAATTCCTTAATTCAAAAAATACCACTTTTATACCATAATGAAAAACTATAATTATTTATATTCAAAATGAAATAGAAATTAACTAACCTCATCAACAGTATATAAGAAACTTCGTCAATCATTCATAAATATCAATATTCACTCAAGGTTGGTTGATCTCTTCAAGCTTGTTGATTTCTTCATCAAAGCATTATGCTTTGCCACCTATTACCAATGTCACGATCTTTTGTTCCAAAAAAACTATTCAATTTGTTGTGTATTGTAACTTGATTCGACTCCAAATCAAAATATCCACACATTACCAACTTTTTTTTTACACATGGAAAATAACATCAATTTGACGACAATGCTTATCATTTATGTCGAACTTGATGAACCATATACCAATTTCCATAAAAACTTATAGGCACTGACAACTTCAAAAACTCTTTAAAACGGATTCATTCATATAATGCTCCAATATCATCACTAAACAGTTGTTTAAACAATCTCAATCTTCACACAACTTTCTAGCTTTGCAGTAGTTTGATTAACAACCTTCTTTGGTGGAATTATTCTCTAAGCTTAAATCAGCTTCAACTAAAATCAAATTTAATAGAGTCTTATATATCACAAAAAATCTCATTAAACAATCATGGCAAATATAGGCAGAGTATTTCTGGAATGATCACAACTGCGGAAATGACAAATATCAACAACATGCACATGTCAATAGGATCATGCATTAGCTCATTTCCCAACCTCCAATATATTTATATTTAAACAAAATAAATCGCTAGGGCTCTCTAAGCACAAAAGAAACCCATACACGGGTAAGAATAATTAATTAAACATCACAACTAAATGCATTGAACCAGTTACCTACAGGGTAAACAAGAACCTGCAGTTCATGGCATTTAACTAACTTCCTTCACCAATCTAAGCATCCTACCAAGTAATTAAGCCACCGACATGATGACTTAAGTACCCGTATGGACCTTAGTATCAATTCATTTGGGAGAGAAAATACATTGACAATTTTATGATATAGGCAAGCTAAGTCTCACGACATGCAAGAATTTAAACATCATATACCACTATGTCAAATTTATTTAAACATTACTAAATTGATAATTTCATGATATAGACAAGCTATATCTCACGACAGACAAGTACTTAACATCTTATACCACTATGCCAATTTTTATTTTTATTTTTTATTAATAATCAAAAAATATTTTAACAATTTTATGATATGGACAAAACAAATTTCATAAAATAAGTATTAAATCTCATGACAATTTCATAATTTAGACATGTCAAATATGGCGACAGGCAAGAATTTGATCATATTTCACTACTATTTCAAACAAAAATTGACACAAAATCCAATAAACGCATGCAATTAAAATTACCTTTACAAAAGATGATTTTAATAAAATAAAATAAATTGAAAAAAAATATTTTGCCCATTAAAATATAATTTCGTTTAAAAAAATTATATATATGACAATTTCATAGTTTGGACATGTCAAACGTTACGACAGGTAAAAATTTGAACATTCTGCACTACTATGTCAAATTAAACATAAAATCATAGAAAATGACAATATCATCAATAAAGTAATATAATAAAAACCATTTTTAACAAATAAATTAAAATGGAGAAAAATATTTTTAGCCATTTAAAAACATAAGGTAAAATAAAAAAGTTTTTTTTTTAACTTATGATGATGTCAGCAACCCAACCGCTTACGTCAGCAAACCTGTTCGATGACATCACCTTCTTCTTCCTCTAGTCGGGTCAATATTGACCCGGTTTGCAAACCTACATGTACCGCGACCCGCTTCACAAACCCAGTTGGTTTGCACTCGTTCAGCCTTTGTTTTCGTCGCTGTTTGTGGGATTTTCATCCTCATTCAATTTCCAGGCTAACTACTGTGTGTATTGGGCTGATTGTGGCCAGAATACACATACCCATGAGAAAAACCCTTGTTCGGCCATATTAAAAACCGAGTTTTGATTCTCATGTAGTCAATCCGAAAATAATCAATTAAAGGCATCAAATAGGTTCAATGTTGACCATATAACAAAACCCAAACAACAATTTCGATCAAAACAACAAATTATACAAATTCACATGTTTTCACAACATAACCCGAAGAACACAACAAGATCGCTTGCACATAGCTATTTCGATTGATTCAAAAAAATTGCTAATCAATATACATATCAAATTAACCCAATCTTAGGCTATCAATCCAATTGTAGAACATCAATTATCAATAGCAGCAATAAGATTAAACCAAAAACTTTCAATTTAACAATTATCAATTATCAAACACAGTCGGTTTAACAATCCCAAAAAAAAAAAATAAAAAAAAAATATATATATATATATATATACGGCCAATTGAATAAACATGAACAAGATCTGATACCATTGTTGAAATTAAATAAACATATTATAAGATAATATACACAAATGCAGTGGATAAATTATTATCTCATTCAGATCTTATGTTATTCAATAGTATGTATCAACATACCATTCACCATAGTCTGCCATTGATTCGCAACTGATATAGAGCCTACAAAACAATAAACATGTTATAAAGACCACTATAAAACTAACATTTTCAACCTTCTGCTCTTTCTCATTAGGTTAAAAATAATATGTATGTTCTAAAACAATGGCCCTCATCTCATATTTATAACCCACACAAAATAATAATATAAATAATAATAATAATAATAATAATATATAAAATAGAGATGAATCCAAATTCTAATAGGGTTCTACTGAGAAAGAGACATTGGGTTCCTTTGGTCTAATAGGCCCACCAAAGAATAAAGAGGAGTGATTTCAATGGGCTTCATTACTATAAATTAAACAATGTGTCAAATCCCATTGTTGGAAACATCGAAGTTCAGTAAGTGAGTCCACTTGATTATGCTCAGTTCAAATAATTATTCTAAGGGAAAATTTTACAAACACCCTCTGTATTTAGGCCCTAATTCAAATTAGACCTCCAGGTTCTGTATAATTCAAAAACACCCCTTACACCGTAAAAAATCAGTAACTCTGACTGTGTCAGAGTGCTAAATGACATTAATGCCCTTATTTTAATAAAATAATAATAAATCTAAATTTAAGTTGGTTTTTTATAAAAAATAATAATAATTTAAACTCTCTCCCTCTCTCCTTCACTGTTTTTTTTCCTCTGTTAACAAATCTGCTTCTTCCTCTTCCTCTTCCTCTCCAACGCCCACCTCTCCCTCTAGACCCTCTTCCTCCACCTCCACCCAACTCCCCACTGCATGCTTCACTATCGCAACCGGCCGAGGAAACAAAAGACGAGAAGAAGGGGAGGACTGGGGACGATGGAGCGATGGGTTTGCCACCACCATGTCCAGTTGTTGAAGGGGAAGGGTCGGGCTGGGACTCGTCAGACTCAGGCTAGCTAGGAGCTCGCCCGTATGGGACCACCGGTTGGCGAAAAGCCACCGCGACCCTGACCGCCACCGCCACTTCTAAAACAGGGGGAAAGGAAAATTGTTGTAAGTATGGGACCATGTATGGAAAATACTTGACTGCATATTTCTTTGGAATCACTAGCCTATTAAGTTTCCCGACATCGCTGGGCGTCAATTCCTTCTGGAAGATCCGCTTGCACATGAACTGTGAATCTGGAATCACAATTCCTATTAGTGTTATGCGGTTTGTTTTTTAAGTTTTTTCAAGAAAGAGGTTTTATTATGACTTGCAGGACTGGTGGCGGCAATATAAGTGCTTGTGGAGGTGATGGATATGCTGGTGGTGGCGGTGGAAGAGTTTCTGTTGACGTTTTTAGCAGGCACGATGAGCTAATTTCTTCATCTGGTATGTAGGTGACTGGACCTACCCCGGAAATCCTTCTAGATTACCCGGAGAGGCCCCGCCTAAGGAAGATTCCATCAAAACCCTTCGAGATAGCCGACAAAATCCTCCTCCGAAAGGGGATTTAATGGAGAAGTAATAAATAAATAAGGTATAAATTATAAAATAAGAATTTCATACCCTACCAATACAGCATGTTTAAAGCAAGTGGGAAGTCAGAGCCACAAAGAAAATATATGGACAAATAATTAATACAACAATGAAGGTAAACAGAATCGAGAACCAAAATCCATTACATAAGATGAAACAGTAGCAGAAGCAACAAGTGGAAGCGATATGCAGATGCGATGTCGATGGTAACTCACGAGGACCTGCAGCTAGGACCTAGGGAACGAAGTTAAAAACACAAAACGTGAGATATAAAATCTCTATGAGTGCTCCTAGGTAACTACAAAATACAAGTTCAACAGCTAAAATCCTTTAAACCCAAACCTCACGTCACTCAGTTGAAAGGTTCCCCGTTTTGAAAAAAATTTCACAAAACCCTTAGTTTTATCCCCAAAATCATTAAATCGTTGTAAAACGGTTTATAGGATGAAAACGTAATTTGAAACGATCATTGAAATCACGAATCAATCACTAGAACCATAAATGCAATTCATAAATATTTAAATGATTGTCAAACACATTTTCATAAACTCTCAAGTAAGTGGTTCACAACCCGAAATCCAAAGGCCATAGGCCACGATCCATGAAATCAGAACAATAAATTTAAAATCAGCAATCAACAAATATAAAACCAAACCGGTACCACATCATAGTATCGTGCCGTGTGACCCTCAGTGTCCTGATGGCGTCACAGGAGGCAGGAGGGGGGAGGGGGGTATACTCACCACAACGAACCAGTGTCCCAAATCTGTTATGGCAGGATCCTCATCATCTCTCTCTCGACACGTGTCCGCAATAGAGGATGGCATAATATAATAATAATAATAGTGCGTATAACAATCATACATCTCAATCAACATCTCGATACTGTGTGGTACTTCTCAAAATCATTTCTAAAATCATCCATCACCGCATATGATCAATTTTTCAAATCCTTTAATTTTTAAACAATTTTTCAATTCCTTTTATTTTTAAAAAATTTTCCAAAATCTTCTATTTAAAAAAATTTACGAAAACAATCAAATATTTCGAATATCAAAAAATTTCCCCAAAAATTTCTTAAATTCCACAAAAGCCACAATTTTCTTTGAAATTACCATTTTCTACAAACTTGCGAAAATATCCAAAATTTCATAAATCACCAAATACTATTTAAAACACAAATCTCATATAAATATGAATTCCATTAAAATCACAAATGCATATATAGTCTTAAATCATCAACCATGTAAATCAGCATATAATATATTTAATAAGCATAATTTAAAATGCACAAGAAATCCAATCAAAATAAATCATATGCGATTAAATTATAATAATATATAATCCCAAAATGTTTGGAAAATAAATGAACTCACTGGTTTGACGCGTGCTTCTGCTGGATCTCCGATCCAGCCCTCGAACGTGCACGAACATCTAAAAATAAATTACCAAAACAATTCTTTAAATTACCAAAAATTAACTGACGGCGCAAAGGAGTTCTCTGAGTCCTTAAAAAAACAAGATTAAAACACTAAATACCAAAATTGCCCTTCATTTTCAATAATTACAAAAATGCCCCAAATCGGCAAAAATCCCCAAAATACATTTCAAGTCCGATTTCAACAAACTTTATACCGAAACGAAATTAGAGATGCAAGGAACAAGAATTTACCGTCAATTCAAAATTCCCTCACAACAATTGATCGGAATCAGTCTCAGAAGATTGGATCTCGACTAACTTGGGCGTTTCCAAATCCCACCGAAATTGGACCAAATCAAAGGTACGACAAGCTTGCCCATGACCCCTAGAACGCATTGGGATGGGAGGTGAGCACTCACTCCCCGGAAAGGGAGGAGATCGGCGGCGATGCGTGGAGGAGAACGGTGGCGGCTGAGGGCGGAGCGTACGGCATGTCGGAGGATCGTTGGAGCTTGGGAAGGTGCAGATCTGGTCGCTGGTGCAGTCTGAACCTCGTGGTGGTGGCTGTGTCATACCACTCACCAGCGATCGGAGTAGATCGGGGTGGAAAGGTAGGTGGCTTTCATGGGTGATTTTCCAGCAACTTTGAGGCTGTCTTTCGCTGTGATACGATAGTCTCCGGGGTCAATCTTGGTACCAAAATGTAGATCTTTGCACCAGCTTTCCAACAGTACCAAGCACGCTCCTTAACTCCACCGAAACAGTGAGATCTGGCCGGCCAAAGATGGTGTCACGACAGTGCACAGGCTGCACGATCTCTCGGTTTCGCTACAATTTTCGGCGATCTAGGTGGTTTCACGGTGAACCACCGGTATGGGGAGGAAAAGGAGGTCGCCGACTTCGATCTAGGGGTGGTTGTCGGCCAGCTGCGGCCAAGATGTGGTGGCTGCCAGCGTGGGAAAGAGGGGAGCGAGGTGAAGATGGGGGGGGGGGGGGTAGCCTTCGGGTTTGGCTGGGAAATTTCCAGAATCTGGCCATTTTTTTTAAAGAGGAAGACAGGGGCGAAACAGTCAATTCTTACTCATAAATATCAGTCTTTGCCAAATTACCAAAAGCCCGTTACACTAAAACGATTATAACTTCCCGGTTTTAACTCCGAATCAAGCGTACTACTAGTCTACGGACTCGTATCGACTAGCTTTACGCAGCTATACCAAAGTCAAAGCAGAAACATAACCACGCAAAAAGTCAAACTGGTCAACTCAAATTTTTTTTTTCAATTTTCCTCGAAACGGGATGTTACAGTACGTCTAGGAATTGATTTTTGATTTAGTATCCTGTTTACTTTTTTAATAAATAAGAAAGAATTTCTACTTATGATGACTGCCTAAATTGGAAAAGTTCTCATCTTGTCTATAGCCTCTATCATCTTTCTTTTTGGGGTGCTTTATTGTTGTAAGTATGACAATTTTTTTTATCTTGTTGGGTGAGTTAGCAAAATTATTTATTTTTTTGGATAAATAGCAAAACTTATTGGAAAAAAAAAAGCGGAATAAAAAAGAACAGAGGGAAAGGAAAAAGGAAAAAAAACTCTTTTTTTATTTTCTTTAAATTATCTTCTTTTTCTTTGGAATTTTTCTACATTGATTTTGCTATATGGAGAGAATAAAGAGAAGATAGTGAATTAATTTTTTGTAAGAGAGCGAGAAAGAAGGAGGGGAGAGAGAAGNGGAAAAAAAAAAGCGGAATAGAAAAGAACAGAGGGAAAGGAAAAAGGAAAAAAAACTCTTTTTTTATTTTCTTTAAATTATCTTCTTTTTCTTTGGAATTTTTCTACATTGATTTTGCTATATGGAGAGAATAAAGAGAAGATAGTGAATTAATTTTTTGTAAGAGAGCGAGAAAGAAGGAGGGGAGAGAGAAGAGAAAGTGATAGGAAAAAAATGGAGGAGGAAGAAGATAGAAAGGGAAGAGAGAGAAATAAAAAAAATAGATGTAGTAAATGACTATTTTACCCTTTTAGCGTTAAAATTAACAGAATTTGACTAACGGCAGAGGTATTTTAAGGAATTTTCAGAACCTGAGGGTTGTATTTGAAATTATATGAAATAACATGGGGTGTTTGTAAAATTTTCCTTTATTCTAACAAGACATAGTCTGAGAGATATTCACCCTATATCAAAATTTCAGGGAAAGTGTGGGGTGAAAATTGTTTATAGAATCAAAATTTTCCCTCAAATTTTCTGGGTTTTCTTTAATCATTTTTTATATATGTGTTTTGGTGTTTATGTGTTTTTGTTTACATACAGTAGAAACTCATTCTAAGGTTTACAATCTTAAGGCAATTTATCGTAGGACTTTAGTGAATTGAAATCAGTTTTTTAATAATTTAATAGATTTTTCCTATCTGATGAATAAATAAATAAATAATTAGATAGAATATTTATTTATAATAGGAAATAATATTTCAGTGGAAAAGTACCACTATACTGAAGAGGTGTTTCACGTTTGAAAATGAGATAGCGTTTGACAATTCACGTTTAGTTTTTCAATTTTAAGCGTTGTATGTTTTTTCTATAACAGGTACTATTGAATTTTATTTTAACAAAGAACTTATATGTTTGAGACATGCACATAAAAATTAGTGATCATACAGATCATTCATTTGCATATCAATGAGAGTTACTCAAATATTGTATTTGCTGATTTGAGGAGTTGAATTGCTATTATTCTTAGAAGAAAGTCATTGTAGCCTGTGAGACATTCGTTGTATAAAGAACCATTTGGCATCGAGTGCGGGGCTAAAGAATCAAATTCTTGCCTTGATTTTTTTGGATTTATTTTTCTTCAATATTTTCCTTTATAAATGTTGTTGTTTATGCTATGTAGAAATAAGAATACATATTTGCAGCAGTAATCCTTTCTGAATTTACAATCTATTGATTATATATCCATTGGTTATACACGAAATAATAGTGTATATTAGTTATTGGTGTGTAAATCAGATATTCCTAACATACATGTTAACACTATTAGGCATAAAAAATTACTATTTTTATGTTATATTTGATGCTGGGTTTTTGCTAGCTTTGAGTTAATTGTTATTGAAAAATGTTGTTTTCTTGTATTTTTCTATTTTTAGAGAAAGAAAAACAAAAACTGAAAATTTTTGTTTTTTCTGTGCAACCTATACTGAATAATCGTATATGGAGCAACATATGAATTTTTTGTGTGATTTTAGTTTACAATGATTTATGACTCATCAAGGATTAATTAAATAAAATTTTATTGCAATTGGATTAGCCAATTAGTACCATTTTAATTTTGAAGATGGACATTTTGTAGCTGTTGCGACAGACTTACACTCCTTGGGAAATATTGACATTTAAGTGTCTTCTCGGTGTCCAATTTATGCAATCAAGATATTCCTAGGAATCTATGACATTGACCTAATTTTTACAACTAAAATCTATGAGTTCGAAGTTCATTTGTTCATCCAAATTGTGCTTGGAATCTGCCTCACGTACATAGAATATATAAAAGGAAAGTGACTTTGCCAACTAGGATGCCATCTAAGCATGGATTACTAAGATTGCCACATCATCACTCTCTAGCTAGGTGTATTATTATTGTCATATCAATGCTACTTGGAAAATCCATAATACTCCAATATTAATTGGAGAAGAAAGTAGATAAGGAAAGAAGATTGCAATACTAAGGATATATGGATTCCTTTCCTAATCTAATTGTGACTTTCCTTATCAAATTGCAAGTAGATAAGAAAGTCCAAGGATTCTTGAAGACGTGCTAGTCAAGATAGATAAGTTTATTTTTCCTACAGATTTTATAATCTTGGATATGGAAGATGATGAGCATTTACCAATCAAATTGGGAAGACCATTCTTAGCCAGTTGCCAAGCCCTCATTGATGTAGAAAAAGGTGAGCTGACTTTGAGAGTACTAGATGAGGAGGTAAATTTTAATGTTTTCAATTCTTTGAAATTTCTCGATATTGATGATGCAGTTTTTTCTTGCTATTTGATTGATGTTTGTGATACTTTGGTCAATGACTATGTAAAGGAAAGTATGGAAGACCCTCTAGGATTGGTTTTAAAAGGAGTAGAATCTATTGAGGAAGAAAGATGGTGAAATTTGTAAGATAATATGAAGATTTAGGTAAAAACAAGAGCCCAATAAAGTACCACCTTCTGACAAAACTTCAATTTTAGAATTATAACCTCTTCCCAGTCATTTAAAATATGCCTTTCTAGGTAGTGATGAGGCTTTACTTGTGATTATATCTTCTGCCTTGAGTAGTGACCAAGAGAGTGAGCTTTTAAAATTTTTGAAAAAGGATTGAACAATATTAGGGTGGATCACAACATAAATAAAAAGAATTAGTCCCTAAATTTGTATGCACAAAATACTCATAGAGGATGCCCATAAACCAAGTGTGGAAGCTCAAAGAAGGCTAAACCCAAACTTGAAAGAAATGGTTAGGAATGAGGTTCTTAAACTCCTAGATAGGGAATCATTTATCCAATTTCGGATAGTGAGTGGGTAACTCCTGTGCAAGTAGTTCCAAAAAAGGGGGTATAGCTAAAGAAAAAAAAGTGAAAACAATGAACTCATACCCACTAGGTTATGACTGGATGGAGAGTGTGTATAGGTAATAGAAGATTGAATAAAGCCACTAGGAAAGACTTTCATTTACCTTTTACTGATAAAATGCTTAAAAGGTTAGCTGGTCATGCATATCTTTGTTTCCTATACAGTGGTTATAATCAAATTGCTATAGCTCTTAAGGACCATAAAAGACAACTTTTACTTATCCCTATGGTACATCTACATATAGAAGAATGCCTTTTGGGTTGTGATGAACATGCCACCTTTGAAAGCTGTATGATGACAATTTTTAGTGACATGTTAGAATATAATATTGAAATTCTTATGGATAATTTTTCAATTTTTGGTGACTCTTTTACTATGTGTTTGAATAATATGTCTAGAGTTCTCCAAAGATGTGGAAAGACTAATTTTGTGCTTAATTGAGAAAAATGTCGTTTTATGGTCCAAGAGATGGAATAGTTTTAAGGCATAAAGTGAGTTATAAAGGCATTAAGGTAGGTAAAGCAAAAGTGGAGTAATTTCCTAGTTGCCGCCACCCATCAATGTTAAAGAAGTTAAAAGTTTTTTGGACGTGATATGTTTTATTGAAGGTTCATCAAAGATTTTTCCAAAATTTCTAAGTTTCTTTGCAATTTGTGGAATAAAGATGTACATTTTGACGATGATAAATGTATGCATGCTTTTCATGTATTGAAAGAAAAATGTACACGTGCACCTATTATTTTTGCCTCTTATTGAAATTTACCATTTGTTATCATGTGTGATGCAAGTGATCATGCTATAGGTGCTGTGTTAGGACAAAAGAAAGATGGAAAAATGGATGTTATTTGTTATCATTTGTTGGGTTCAAAGACTTTAATGTAAACTAGTCACTTTGCAATAAAACCCTAAGAAAGATGTTAAGTCTCATTTAATTAGATGGGTTTTATTGCTCCAAGAGTTTGGTGTTGAAATTTTAGATAAAAAAAAAAGGAGTAGACAAATTTAGCGGCTAACCATATTTCTAAGTTAGAATGGAGGGAAAAGCAAGAAGAAAAATAGAGAAAAATAAAAGAGACTTTCCCACATAAGAGGGTATTTCAGGTAGAAAGCATTACTGAGGATCCTTGGTTTGCTGACATAGTGAACTATTTAATTTTGAATGTTACGCCTCCTAATTTAAAGAAACCTTATAAAAAGAAGAAATAAATGTGAGAGCTTCCTTTTGGGATGATCCTACTTTATATAAATCTTATGCATATGGTGTTATTAGGAAATGTTTTCCAAAAGTAGAGGTTAGGTTCATTATGAATGGTTGCCAAAATAGTGAATGTGAGGGTCATTTTGGGGCTAATAAAATAGTAACTACAATTTTACAATATGGATTCTATTGGCCAACTATGTTTAAAGATACTCATCTTTTTATACAAGCTTGTGACAAGTGCCAAAGAATTGAAAATATTACCAAAAGGAACAAAATTCCTTTGAAGAATTTCCTTGAAGTTGAATTTTTTTTATGTTTAGAGAATTGATTTCATATGACATTTTTCTTCTTCTTTTGGAAATAAATTTATTGTATTTGCTATAGATTACATTCCTAAATGGGTTGAAGCTTGTGCATTACCCACTAATGATGCTAGAGTTGTACTTAAATTTTTGCACATAAATATTTTTACTAGATTTGGAACTCGCTGAGCAATCATTAGTGATGGTGGTAGACACTTCTACAATAGACAATTTGATGCCCTATTATGTAAATATGGTGTTAATTACAAGATTGCAACTCCTTATCATTGACAAACAGTGGACAAGTAGAAGTTTCAAATAGGGAAACTAAAAGAATCTTGGAGAAGACTGTCAATGCATCTTGGAAAGATTGGTGATATAAACTAGATGATGCTTTATGGACTTATCGGACTGCATTCAAGACTCATATTGGTATGTCACCATATAGGTTGATTTTTGGTAAGGCGTGTCATCTTCCTGTAGAATTGGAATATAAAGCATATTGGGCGGCAAAGTTTTTTAACTTTGATACTTAAGCAGTAGGGAAGTATAGATTGTTGCAATTGGACCAATTGAAGGATTTCGCATGGAAACGTATGAGAATGCCATGATCTACAAAGAAAAGACTAAAATATGGCATAAAAGAAAATTGGTAGGAAAGACTTTCATGTGGGGTAGGAAATACTTCTTTTCAATTTAAGGTTTAGATTATTTCTGGGAAAGTTGAAGTCAATATGTAGTGGACCTTATAGGATCACTCAAATTTTACCTAGTGGGCTATCGATATTGTCAAAACTGAAAACCCACCTTTCAGAGTCAAAGGGCAAAGATTAAACCGTATTATGGAGAAGGAGAAATGGTTTCTTTCATTGAGTTCAAAGATCCATGAGTAAGAAAGTCAAGCTAAAGACTTAAACACGCACTCTTGTGAGGCAATCCAAGTTTATAATTTATTTTCTTCCTTTTAGTTTGTTTTTAGTTGTTTTTAATTTCTTTTTATTTGTTTTGTTTTGTTTTGTGTTTTAGGTGTCAACAAAGAAAAATTAAAGGAATATACCATTAAATGGGTAATAAGCCAAGTGAGCTTTTGGAAGCTTAAAGTTTGCAATTTGAAAGCAATGCATCAATTGCGAAAGCTTTCTTTATCTTTACTCTATATTTTGCTTGATTCCTTTTTCTTTAAAATTGAGAGTTATGTTCATTTCAACTTGGGGTTGGTTCATTATGTTATGAAGTTTTCTTCTTGAGTTTTAGTTTTTATGTTTAAGATTAGTTTTTAAACTCTGGATTTTTGTGTTGGCTGAATTTTTAGTTTTAAAATACCTAAAGTTAAATAAGCATTTTGTTACTTTCAAAACCATTTTTGAGCACTTTGTCAAATATGCATGATTTATATTGTATTTTGGAGAATATTTGCATTAAATTAGAGTGATTAATTTTGAAATCTAGAACTTGCTTAATTCTTTCTTGAGGCGAAATTCTAATAGATGCATTTCTTAGAATATGATTTAGGTCATTTTTGTTTTGAGATTAAGCCTTTCTAGCCTACCTTTGGAATTTTTATTGGTTAGCACCTTGAGTGAGCCATTTTAAGATGCATAAAGCCTTTTGTTTATTTAACCCATATTGACTAACCCTTTATGAGCCTAAATATATTTTTTCTACCCTATACAAATTATTAAATAGAGCTTATCTTGAGTTGATATGAATATATGTTTACTAATTTGTATTTTGGTGGAGTAAATAGAAAATAATTTGTGGGGTGGCAATGTTGGTGATATTCGGCCTACTATGTATAATTGTTGTATTTTATGTGCAACATATATTGAATAATTCATATCTAGAGGTACACATTGAATTTTTGTGCGATTTAAATTGATTATAATTCTTGACTCATCAAGTATTAATTCTGTAAAATTTCATTGCAATTGGATTAGTCAATCAATATCAGTTTGATTTTGAAGATGTACATTTTTAACGGTTGTGATAGACTTTCACTCCTTTGGAGATATTGACATTTGAGTGCTACGATCAAGATATTTTTGGAAAGATAAGACATAGACCTAACTTTTAAAACTATAATAAATAAATTTAGAGTTCATTAGGTCATCAAAATTGTGCTTGGAATCTGCCTTACGTACATAGAAGATATAAAAAGAAAGTGTCTTTGTCTACTACAATGCCACCTAAGCATGGATTATTGGGATTGCTATATCACTCTCCAGCCCAGTGTATTATTATTAACACATCACATCCCACTTGAAAAATCTAGAATATTTCAATATTAATTGGAGTATTAATTGTAGAAGGAAGTAGATAAGAAAAGAAGATTGCAATACTAATAATATATGGATTCCTTTCCTAATTTAATTGGGAGTGTGACGTCATTTCAAAGACACAAATTACCTTTTCAACCCTATATGGCTGGCGACTTAGAGTAATAATAATAATAATATAAATTTTTATTATTATTCTTATTAGATAATTTCCTATTACCTCGTGGAATTAGAAATAGGGTAATGTTAGAACTCTAGAGTTTTTTTCCTTGCTTTACAAGTGTTTCAGCAGCATTCTTTTCCTATAAATATTCTACACCTTAAAGCCTTTGAGACATCATTCTACTACCCATTCTATACCATTGTAAGAAAAAGTCTCAAGATTTTAGAAAGAGAGAAGGATTCAGTTACATCATGTTGAAGAGAGAGAGAAAGAATTCGACCAGTTTTGCTTTCGGAGACATATTTTTTAAAAGCCATTGAAGGAAGATCAAGAGGATATTTTGACAGCTACAAGCTTCTATATTTGCTTTCTCTTTTAGTTTTGTTTTAGTTATTCATAATATGTTTTCTTTTGAATTATTGATGACTATTACTTTGAACATGAGTAACTAAACTTTTATAAGGATTATGATGTAGCCCTATTATGAATATTTAGTTTTTAATGCATGACTTGTTTTAATTCATATTGATAGTTAATATTTCATTGTTGATCTTGATGCTTTCATGAAAAGGTGAATGATTTAATATTATATTGGCTCAGGGATAAAAAATATAGTATTGTTTGCAATAAAATGCATGGTAGATTGGGATCATCATCATGCCTAGTGACACCTTAACAAGAACTTATTGGGTTTGCATAACTTAGGGCTTAAATTTAGTAGTTTACATTGGGGACGACTAAATAGGATTAATAGTGGTGAAGTCATAATTCTTGTTCTATCATTAATTTGAAATCCTTTCTTTCTTTGTTTCTTTACTTTCTTAATTGCTTTCAATTCAGATTTTGCTTTTTAATTTGTTTTCACAAAACCAACCAACCAATTAAATATTTTTTTTTTACTTTTTCTCAATTTAATTACAATAGAATTTACTTTCAATCATTAGAGACATTATTCTTCGTGAGATCGATATTCGGTTTTTCTCCACACAAAAAACCATTTTATTACTTAGTCTAATTATTACCACAATAAACACCATTATAGAATCAAACACTACATCTTTCTTTGAAGATATTTTTTCTTAATAAAGAACGAAAAATAGATAATTCAACTAAAATGTGTCATGAGAATATGATTAATAGTTATTAAGCTCAAAAACCGACAACGAAGGTAATGACGATGAACTGAGACATAGTAGGAGAATTAAAATATCTAAGTCATTTGGTCTGGATTTTATAGCTTATTTGTTAGAAAATGAACCTCAAACTTTCAAAGAAACAATGTCAACTAATGAAGCTCCATTATGGAATGAAGCAATTAAAAGTGAAATTGAATCCATTATGCAAAACCATAATTGGGAGTTGGTATATCTTTCACCTGACACTAAACCTTTGGGTTACAAAGGGATTTTCAAAAAGGAAATTAAAACTAGATGGTTCATTTGATAAGTACAAAGCTAGACTGGTGGCTAAAGATTATAAGAAAAAGGAAGACTTGGACTATTTTGATACTTATTCAACAGTAACTAGAATTACATCAGTTTGAATTTTAATTGCAATAGCAGCTTTGTATGATCTTTAAATATATCAAATGGGTGTAGAAATTGCATTCTTAAATAGTGATCTTGAAGAAGAGATCTATATGGAGCAACCAAAAGGGTTTGTTGTTCCAGGACAACAAATGAAAGTGTGCAAACTTGTTAAGTCATTGTATGGATTAAAACAAGCGCCAAAATAATGATATAAAATGTTTTACAGTGTTATGATGACAAATAGCTTCAAAATTAATAAGTGTAATAAATGTGTGTATTATAAATCCACTCAAAAATGGTATGTCATTATATGTTTGCATATTGATGACATGCTTATAATGGGTAGCAATATGGAAATAATTAAAGCTACTAAAAAATATATTAATAAGCAAGTTTGACATATGAAAGATCTAGGTAAAGTTCATATGATTTTAGGAATTAAAATTGCTAAAACATCAGACTTGATAATTTGGTCACGATCTCATACAAAATTACCGAAAGCCTAATCTATATTTTAGATTGCATACGTCCTAACATAGCTTATGATGTTAATAAGCTAAGTAGATTTACCAATAACCTTTAAAAATATCATTGGAATGAGTTAATTAGAGTTTTGAAGTACTTAAGATATACCATGACATATGGACCACACTAAACAAGATATTTTGTTGTGCTGGTAAGATACAGTGATGCTAACTGGATATCAGGCACAAAATACTAAAAGTCTACAAGTGGATATGTGTTTACACTTGGAGGTGATGTTGTGTCATGGAAATCTTCAAAATGATCTTGTATTGCGAGATCAACTATGGAATTTGAATTTTTACTTTAGACAAAGCTGAAGAAGAAGCTGAATAGTTAAGAAATTTTTTAGAACATATTCCAAATTGGTCAAAGTCTATACCAGCTATTAGCATTAATTGTGATAGTCAATCATCAATTGGGAGAGCACAATGTAATATGTTTAACAATAAATATCGACATATATGTCGACGACATAATACCATTCGACAAATTCACTCTATGGAATTATAAATATTGATTATGTAAAGTCTAAATATAACCTAGCAGATCCATTTACTAAAGATTTGTCTAAAGAGCAAGTTTATAAATCATTGAGTGGAACGAGATTAAAGCCTAAATCTAATGGAAACCCAACCTAGCTGAATAGAGATCCCAGAGTCTAGGTTCAAAGGGACAACGTAAGGAATGTATAATTCACAAGTAATACTTTGAAGTATTATAAGAGAAAATACTTCTTCCTATTTTTAAAGTGAACAAATATTGCCTATAGCGTGTTATCAGGATAAGTTAAATTTGTAATGCCGTCTATATCTTGGAAATCCAAGTTAAATATGGCAGGATATTTCTTATAGATAGTCACCTATTTTAGGACCAATTCTATAAGAATTACTTAAGGCATAATTCTCTAAAACACTTATCAAAACTAGGTTTGTTCAAGTCCAAAATGAACACAACAATGAGACCAAATTTTGTGCATAAAATGAAATATGTGATGGTTGTTGTCTAAGCTTACATCAACAATTGTCAATTCAAAGCATTGTTCATATTGATCGACTAGTAGATTCGATAACTATTCATTAAGGAAGATTCAAGGTGGAACGCTATCTAGCCTAATGTAGTTTCTTTTCGCTAAACTCTTAATAGTGTCTGCATAATCATTTTGCATTAATTTCTATTCAAGTGGGGATTGTAGGAGTTTTGTGAATATAAATTAGTTTTTAATTATTTTAATTGATTTTGCTTGTTTGTTTATAAATAATTAGATATAGAATAATACAACTATACTAAAGAGATGCTTTACGTTTAAAAAGGAGACGACGGTTAACGCTTCACGTTTAGTTTTTCATTTCTAAACGTTGTATTTTTTTCCACAATGGTACTATTTAGTTCTATATAAACACTAAGTTTATTCGTTTAAGGCACATAAAAATTAATGATCATACATATCATTCACTTGCATATTAGTGAGAGTTACACAAATTTTTTGTTTGCTAATTCTGAAGATTTGAAGTGCTACTTCTTAGGAGGAAGTCATTGTAGCCTAGGAGACTTTCCTTTTATAGAAATTCACTCATTATCGGATGCACAGCAAAAATTTTCTTAAGGCTAAAGAATCAAATTCTTTTATAGTTTTTCTTTAATCTTTCTTTGTATATGTGTATTGGTGTTTATATGTTTTTGTTTATATATAGTAGAAACTCACTCTGAGAAAATGCATATTTAAGAACCAATGATATAAATAATTCAATTTTCACCCATCACTATCATTACTAATTTTAATTTTGTCAGATTTGGTAAACTTGATTCGACCATGGTGTATATGATAATTGTTGATCATCTGCGAGAAGGTATAATCGATTTAATAGACGAAGAAAAAGATGTTAAATACCTATTTTATCCTTGAAATCATAAAAGAAAAGGGATCATGTGCTGGGCATTGAACATAAGAAATTGACAGTGTTAACGGTTTAGATTTGCTGCAAAAGTTCAATAGTTCAAGGTTGTAGATTATAAATATAAAGTACACGGGGAAAATTGTAAATTCATACAAAGCTTAGAAGGCAATGGTGACAAAAATTTCAAATCTTTTTTTTTCATCTTCTTTTTCTAATCCATCGAAAATTCTAAATCTTCTTTTATTGATCTCAAAAACCCTAGATCTTATTTTTTTCTTCCTAAAAATCAACATGGCATATATTCTTCTCATGTTGAAAGAGAAGGCCTTAGCCAGATTAGGTGGAGTATATGCATATATAACAAGTCATTAGCTAAATCAAGTAGAGATTAGCCTGTAGGATGGATGAAGACTAATAAATCTTCATGCTTCACAAATGGTTATCTGTCTTGGTTGTATTGCCATACAGCGGGTTCTTGAACTTAGCTTAGGCGTCTTATATTTTCTTCATATTCTAAAATATGCCATTTCTAAAAAATTTTGTTTGTGATGAAAAGAAATGTATATGTCACTTGTAACCGTGCTTTGTGCCAGGATGATGAATCTGTTGTGCATTTTGTGATCAAGTTGATCGATTTTTAGTTAGAATGTCCTAGTGAAATATTTGGTGAAAATATGAATATTGTTGTCCTCTCTCTTTGACTTCCTCCATTCAACATGATTTTACAATTTGTTGGGTGCTCATTAAGCTCTTGATAATGCAAGTTAATTGTTCTTAATCTGCTGCTCATGATGCTACTGTAAATCGTGGAGTTATAACTTTATAATTTTATTTGTATTGATATTTATTTTTATTTAACCATAAATGAAATTATTTTACTTTTAATTTCATCTATCTAATTAAAAATATATGTTTAAAAAATTTATACGTATACAAATTAAAAAATTACTGTTTAAAAATTAAAAATGATTTTGATTAAAAATTGGAATAAAAATAGATCATTGCAGTACAGTGTTGTATCAAACAACGTAGTGCTATATAGACTTTAATATAATTATCCACCAAACATAGAATATTTATTATACAATACAATCCAGCACCAATGATACAATATAATTTACATAGCAATTCAATCAAACTCATTAGAATATTGTTTGTTAATAAATTTTAATTCATAACATTTAATTCTATTTTTATTTTTTAATATTTAAATTCTAATAAAAAAATATTTAAATGATAACTATTTAAAATATTATAGTATATATGTCTCACTAGTAATCTATCATTGATGACAAATAGCATTTTGCATTTTATATTGGTTTATTTTGGAGGTTTAGAATGCAGATTTAAATTTAGTTACTATATGAGTTTTTATTTATTTATTTTTGAGAGACTTATAGTAGGACCGAGTTTGAACTAGTCACCAAATCCGTGTCAAATTGAAAGCTTTGTCAAATGTTTTTTTTTTCTTTTTAACATTGAGGAGAAATTTCATAATTAGTCTTTGAACATAAGACTTCAAGGGTGATCATTGCTTAATGTTATTGTAATTTAATTTTAACTTTCGAAATTTGTCTTCAGTATTTCAAACTTTATAGTAAATAGATATCTCTTCCTCCGTTTGTTTCTGAATTTTTGATAGTACATTATTTTTAATTGCTTATCCATCTCACAGAGATAAAAATAAAAATTGATGTATTTGATCTAAAAGTCAAAATTGGTCTTCCTTTTCGGTTTTACCGCATTGCTCCGTCTTCTAATCAGTCGTACATTCTGTCGTCTGTGGTTGACTGGTGCATAAATTTACTCATAATCAAATATTAATTTTTGTTTTATGTTTGTTCAAAAAAATTATTTATTTGTTAAATAATTTTTTAACATCTTATTTCCATCTTACCCATATTCTTTGTGCTCTATGCGTAATTAAATTTGGAATATTCAATTTTGTAATTAAATAATTCTTTTTAACGTCTTATTTCCATCTTACCCATAGTATCAATTTAATATTTTCTTTAATGAGAAATGGAATATTATTTTTTTAATCACAGAGGGACAAAAATAAGGTTTTCATAATAATAAAAAGAAGTTAAATTTGGAGAAAAAAAGTTTTACTTTTAATTTTGGGTATTTTGCATTCATTTCCCTTTAGATTTGTCTAAATTACAATTAAATCTCTGAGGTTTGCCCTAATGACTCATTCCCTTCTGTTAGACTTCCATCAGTTAAATTTACTCTCTCTTACGTGGCAAAGTTAAATACAAGTATGCCATCCACATCGAAATTTGTTACTGTCTACTTGATTTGAAATGAAAAAATGGGAAACCAAAATTTAAAAAAAAGGGTTTGCAATGGCTAGTAACCCCAATTTTATATTTACACCCTCTGAAACATTTTTTTTATTATCAGATTGGCCTAAACGGCTAGGCTGAATCTGGCATTGCAACCACACCCTTTATAACAGCTATATTGCAATAATATGGTCTTCTAACAGCTATTAAAGCAGCAAACACAACCCAAATTTTTCCACAGCAAATACAATCCAAATTATCCCACAGCAAGCACAACCTAATTTTTTTCAGTCACTGCAAACACAATCAAATTTTTTCCACAGCAAACACAACCTAAATTTTTCCACAGCAAACACAATCCAAATTTTTCCACAGCAAACACAACCCAAATTTTTCCAAAGCAAACACAATACCCACAAAAATAGTGTACTAGCCAGCAAGAAAGCAACAAAAACTCAGTTGAAGATGGCTTCATCAAGTAGCAACAATCATATTAATGGAGGCTTAATCAAGTTAAAAAATAGAAAATGTCATTGTGAAATGAGAGCAGGTTTAAGAATTTCTGAGTCATCAAATAATCCATCTAACCTATATTTTTTTTGCTTACAGGGAAATTGCAAATATTACTCTTTTTGGACCCCTGGTAATGAAGAATATACAAACGAAGATGATGCAGACAGTAAAGAAAGGCAGAGAGGATTGAATGAAAAAGCTGGAAATTATGATGTACAAAATCTCAATACAAAGGTGCAAAAGCTGGAAAATATGCAGCAAATGTTGAATTTATGATACTTGTAAATATACTATTTTTTGGCATATTAGCAGGTTTAATAATAAGTGCAATAAATATGAAATAAAATTGACTTCCTTCTATGAATATGAGAATACCATATTCTATATTAATAAAATTATATATAATACAAAATATATTCATCAGGTGATTGTCTACAATATTGAACCTCAGATATAATCCTAAGCTAGGTCAAAGGGATGCAACCCTTATGTACACACTATCATGCAAGTTGTGTCTCAAAAATAAGGTGACACAACCATCAGCACCTCTGCACAATATGTACTGCTATCACCATTTGTATTGAAGAGTCAATTTGCATCCACTTTGTACACAAATTGTAATCTTCAGTACAACAAAGGTGTCCTAGTCCTATTACAATCCTAAACTGTATTCTTCAAAAATTAAGAAGACGTAGTGTCCTTATATATACTTCAAGACTGTTGTTCTTCCTACTGATTGGGTTGAGAATACCAAAGAACATGTGTTTCTCTTACTGGTTGATGTGAAGTTGAGGCTTGATGCTGTTGAGGTAGAGGTTGAGAATGGCCTTCAGTTTCAGCCACTGATGCCTAAGTTACATGAAAATGCAATACATTAGTTGAACAAGATTTGTTAATGTTTAAACCAACATTAAATCGAAAAAAAACCAAATCAGCAACTTGCATGTGAAGTTCTCTTCTTTTTTGGGCAAGATCTTTTGTTATGCCCAATGCCTCGACAATAGCTACACTTCACTGCATAAGACCTTTTATGTGGGGCTGGCTTATTTTGCTCCCTCCTCCTTGCTACTTTTGGCCTACCAGGCATCTTTCTATGCATTGGGGGCTGTCTACATCAGCATTCACTTTAGGCCACTCTGACTCATCAGGTATGGGGTGAATCATGCCATTATAGGTCTGTAGGTAAGTAGCCTTGGTCAAGCTGGGATGCACATATTGGATGGGACTGACTCCCATATGGCTCACACATGCCATAACATGTTTACATAGAATCCCAGAAAGCTGCCATGCTCCACACTCACATTGCTGGCTGTTTAATTTTAAAATAAGTACCCTTGAAGCATCAAAAACTTCAAACTCATCAGGACCTGCCCAAATGACCTTGATATGTCTTCCTAACAAAATTGCACTAAGTAACACTCCACCAAACTGCCCTCTCAAATGACATCCATCTAGCCCAATAAATGGCCTACAACCTTGCAGAAAACCATCTTTTTGAGCTGGAAAACTCAAAAAAAAAAAAAACCTTTGAAAAATGGGGCTCTTTGACAACATATTCCTATGGCACTTCAGCTGGACCATTTTTCCTGGGTTATTGGCCATTACAATATTCCCATACATGTGCAATTTAGCATAACTCTCACCATGGTCACCATGCAATCTTTGCAGTGCTCTGTTCTTGGCCCTATACAACTTCGGTTTATCAACTTTAACTCTATAAGTTGTCCTCACATCAGCTTGCAGTGCCTTAACACTTAATGTAGGAAGCCTTTAGTTTACTCTCCAATTTCCTAGAAAGCCATTCACATGTCACTAATGGATTTCTAGTGAGCAAAGTGCTACAGTGTTGATCAACATATGTCTTCACTTGGAAGGTTTGGCCATCAGGTATAGGGGATGCATGGATCCTCCATGGACAACCAGCAGCAGCACACACACACAAGTGACCCTAGATTTTTCATTCTTCAATCAAACATTGTTGAATCCTTCTTGTATACAATATTCAACAAGAACATTCCTAAAATCATCAACATTAGGAAATATAAATCCAAATTCTAAATGGTGTTTCCCATTAGGGAGAGGCCTATACACTTGTCCTCGCATTCTTCTTGAAAGTCTAGCAACTGCATTTTCTTCTTCAGATTCACTCCCAACAGGGCCATCATTATTGTTTGACTCATATCCTACTGAGTCATCATCCACCTCATTGTCAGACTCCAAATGTACATTGACAGTTGCATCCACAACATCTTTATCATCATCAATCCATTTGAACTCCTTATCTTCCATGTCTAAGTTGAACTCCCCATCTATATTTTGGTTTTCAACCTGATTTGCTTCAGCTTCAGCATGATCAAGTTGGATGGTCTGAGGAAGGGATGCAGGGGGTGGGGATGTAGGTTGGGTGGTCTGATAAGGGGATGCAGGGGGTGAGGGTGTAGGTTGGGTGGTCTAAGAAGGGGATGCAAAGGCTGTGGTATGATGAGAGGATGTAGGAGCTCGGGATGGATGTTGGGTGGTCTGATGTTGGTTTAAACATTCCATATGTTTAGAATCACATGAATCTGAATCCATTTCAGATTCTACTTCACAAGCATATTCAGAAACTACCTTCTCATCAATAGGTATGACAGCTAAATGCTCCATATTACATTCTATGTGGATTGTGTCTGTGTTGTTATCCCTAAACAATCTAAACATCTCTAATGAATCATTGTCATTCTCTATAAAATATATAACCCCTTTAGACCAAGGTAATCTAACAGTAGCAGATATTGCAGGTTTCTCTCCTAAGTTCATTCTCTCATTACAAGTCATCATTTTAACATTTGTGTACAAACACACAAAGCTATATTTTTCTTCATCTACCAACAATGGTTCCAATTCTTCTCCAAATATGTGAATATGAAGCTTGAACAACATTATGATTCTGAAAATGCAAATGTTTATACCCAAAAAAAAAACAAAAAAAAAACAGTCATATTGTATTAGTCAAAATAACCAAGTCATTCAACAGTGCCATTAAAAGAAAAAAATGTTTTAAGTACGTGGCGTTGTTACACCTTCAGTATGAGATTTGAGATCTCCTTAATACCAGTAGCACACAATTAATGGTTTCTAGCCTATATACTTAAAACAAATATTTATTAACATGTTCCAATATTACATGAAAATAAAACTGAATGATGAACAAACTCATCAGTTATATACGCAAATACATGTTGATAAGAATATGTTAAAAAAATGTTTTAAGTACGTGGCGTTGTTACACCTTCAATACAAGATTCAAGATCTCCTTAATGCCAGTAGCATGCAACTAATGGTTTTCAGCCTATATACTTAAAACAAATATTTATTAACATGTTCCAATATTACATGAAATTAAAACTGAATGATGAACAAACTCATCAGTTATATAAGCAAATACATGTTGATATGAATATGTTAAAAAAATGTTTTAAGTACGTGGCGTTGTTACACCTCCAATACAAGATTCGAGATCTCCTTAATGCCAGTAGCATGCAACTAATGGTTTCCAGCCTATATACTTAAAACAAATATTTATTAACATGTTCCAATATTTCATGAAAATAAAACAGAATGATGAACAAACTCATCAGTTATGTACGCAAATACATGTTGATAAGAATATGTTATAAAAAATATTTTAAGTACGTGGCGTTGTTACACCTTCAGTACGAGATTCGAGATCACCTTAATGCCAGTAGCACGCAATTAATGGTTTCCAACCTATATACTTAAAACAAATGTTTATTAACATGTTCCAATATTACATGAAAATAAAACAGAATGATGAACAAACTCATAAGTTCAATTGTTGTAACACACACATTAATTGAAATATAGAAGAATGAAATGCTTGGAATCCGCACACTAATAAGTTCAATCCTTAAAACAAAAGTCATTCATATTAGCTGCACAAACACACAAAAATCAGCACATTAATGATACCCTAAACCCTAAAAAGGCAAAAGAATAAAAATAAAAATTATGGAACCCAATTTGAAATTTGGCCCCAAACTATTATCAAACCTAATTTGAAATTATCCTGCCCTAACTAATGAAACCCAATTTGAAATTATACAGCAAAACCTAACTAATGAAAACCAATTTAAAATTTACCCCCAAAAAATATACTTCAAGACAAACATTTCCTTATAAGAGTCGATAAAAAAAAAATTAAAAAACCCTCAAAATACCTTCAAAACAGACATTCTCTTCTTTTTCAAAATTAAGGAGGTAAAATCTCATACACAGACAAAAAATAGCAAACAACATTTTTTCAAACAATCCAACATCCACAAAATCCAAAAACTAGAAAATCCAAAAATCAGAAATTTAACTAAAAAAATTCGTCAAAAATATCAAAAACTAACCTCGTGTTCGTCGTGTTCCTCTGCTGTGCACAATATGAAATTCTTCTTCGGAATATTCGATTCAGAACAACCCAAATAAACCCAAAAAATAATCCAAGTTATTAACTCAAATATTCGAAATCCTAAACGCAAACTTCACTGTAATATTAGAAAATTTTTTTGAAAACTAACCTCGTTTTCTTTAGATTTGTTTTTACTCTGAAATTTCTCTTCGAAAGCTTCGATTCAGCGCAGCCAGCAAGCCCTAACAATCTATATAGCCCTTGCCGATCCTTTAAAGGGAAACACTTTTGTTCTTTCACACCAAATGATACTATGGAAGATGGTTATGGAGAGGGAAATGGTTCGGAGAGGAAATGACTTAGAGAAGAACAATCACATCTATTCGAATGAGTTTGGGGAAGTCAGATGGCTTTTCAGTGTCAGTCTGCGTTTCTAGAAGAGCAAAATATAATAATACATTTGTTCCGTTAACTTAAACGAAAAAAATCTAAACAAAAAGAGAAGATATTATTAAAGCAATCAAAGATTTAATTGTAATTTATGAAAACAGGAGATGTAATAAACCTTTAATTTTTGGATATTGTAGGAGAAACAAAGTTTGTAAATAAAAAGTTTGAATTTTCTATAGAAATATAAAATTAAATAATAGTTTATTAAACGGCAAATTATAGTTTGGTAACCCAGCGAACAGCGTGAAACCCAAAACCCATCATCAATTCTTCTTCTTCTTTAATTCCTAATCTCTGTAAAAATCAGTGGAATATATGATCTTCTAGTATTGTTTGAGAATAAAAGAAGGCGATTAGCAATTCAAATGGCGGCCATGGCGTCGCTGTTGAACGGAGAGAGAGCCGTTGTCGTCCTATTCATGGTTCCCATCCTCTCTTCTCTCCCTTCCTCTCTTTTCTGCCATGGCTTCGCTCTCTCACTCCTTGCCCTCGCTGCCCTCTTCCTCGATATCCGCGCCGAGAATTTTAATTCCCACCCTCTGTTTAAAATCAGGTATTTTCATCTAACTTAATTTCTGTCAAAATTTTAAATTCTCCATCTGTTTCTTAGGGTTACAATGCTTTTGCTGGATTTCAAATTCGCAATTTTTATTTGATGAGTTTTGCTACCTGTGTGTTTCCGGAGAAAGTATATGAGAACTGGAATGAAATTTTCGATTTTAATTCTACTGAAAATTAGCCTAATTTCAGTTCAGTTTACAGTTTCTCAGGCCTCATATGTGGATCATTTTATAAGAGATTTTCTTTTATTTTGGTTTATACACTTTTTTTTTTTCTTTTTTCCCGTCTCTTTGTTTGGTATAATGAATAATAATACAAAAAATAAAAAATGGAAATTACATATTTCAGGTCGGGTGCTTCATCAGGTATACTGTTAGGAGCAGTTACGATGCCGACTGTTATGATGTCAAATTTGATACAACTGTCGAGGGCAGTCTCATTGAAGGAAGTTGGAATTGAAGGTACTTAGTCTTCAAAGTGATATATGTGGAGACTCACATATTTCATGGTTAGTGATGTTAGATATGTCGTGTATAATGTTTCTTGGATTCTTTAGAGAAGGAAATACATGCTCTTTGATATAGAGATTTCAGTTTGGGTAACTTGTAAAGATGCAATGGCATAAAGGAAAACCTATGAAATCAAGAAACAATATTGTTATCTGTTGTTTTCATATTCCATTTTACTAGTCTTTCCTTGTTCTTTTTTTTTCCTTTTTTTTTTTGGCTTTTCATGTATTCAATTCAATTTTGTTGGGTTTGGTATGATCCATTATGATACTTTTTTACATGTGTAATGATGGTTTTTTATTTTTTGGGTGTAGAGCTTGAACATCTGACAATGCAGTACTGGGCTACTTCTGCATGCTGCTTAAGCGTGCTAATATTCGTCAGCATGGTTTTATGGCTTGCACCTGAGAATATTCATTCACGTGTTTGGGATGCAAAGTTATGCTTAAGTTGCATAGTCTTATATATGGCACTCTGTTGTGTGTCCCTTGGTACAATATCTGTCTCTGGTAAGTTCATATTTTGCATCTTCCGAGTTCTATTTTTTTTCCCTATAAAAAGAATTATGGTATTGTGAATTTAGAAAGATGGGAACGTAGGGGTTATGAAATTTTTTTTACTTAGCCACGTCTTTCTTTTGTTTGAGTTAGCAAATGGTTTTACTGCTGAGATTTATATACACTCTTATTTACAGGATTCCACACAACACTGAAGTTACTGTGGATGCTTTGTCATGGATTTGTAGCTGTGAAATTAATTCAGCATCTTGTTAATACTTTTCCATCTTGTGCTTCCATTGGTATGTCTCATACTGCTATCTTGTTATTTGTTATCTTTACTTACTGTTTTAAATTTTTTTCTCCTTTGAAAGGGGAAAACAAATTTGCGTACTTGAAATACTTCTTGGGGTAGGAGATAAGCTTGTTTTGCAATAGCTTCAAACCGTGGCTAATGGTTGTGAGAGATATAAGAGGTGTCAACCTTCCTCCTTTTTATTGTGTTCCCAACATAGAAACATGGACATGCCTTTATTTATTTATTACCATATAATATAATCTCCCAGACTCATAGATTTGTTGTTAGTAACTGTTTCCATTGACTCTGCCTTATGTTTGTGAAGTTGAATTGCTTCAACATTTCCTTCACTGCGTTTTTGTAAGAGATGTCTTTTGTTTCTTTCTTCTGTTTAAGCAAGATATTCTTGTTCTTTTTTCTAAAAATTGATAATATTATCACTCTCTTTTCAGGGGAAGCACTTTTGGTGACTTCTGGTCTTGTTCTATATTTTGGTGATATGATGGCATTGACCATAGCAAAGGTTAGTTTCTTTTATGCACTTGATAGCCTTTCCCCCTCTTTCTTTCTTTGGAAAACTGGCCTTTTTTGGCATATTGTTGTTGGTAATAAGATTTTTTCTACAGTTGTCTGGGTTCTTGTTTCAATCTGAGGTGGTACGGTATGGAAGTAAAAGAAGTGAGATAGGCATTATTATACAGGTATGTTTCTTGTAAGTGACTAAATTAATTGTGAATGGTCTAGCAGGATGCAAAGATTGTTCTCTTCCATGCAGGGGATGCTGCTTGGCCTTCTTCTTTTTCCGATGGTCTTTAAATTTTCCCTCCAAGTGTTGGAATGGTCTTTCAGGACTGCCTCATCTGAATCAAGGAAATACAATGAGATCTGGAGATCTCTTGTATTCTTTGTATCCCTTGGGTTTATCATGATAGTGGTCATTCCATCATGGATGCAGTTTGTTCTGGATTTTCATATGCATCCTTTATTATGGTATTACTTTCCTTAAATATCTGATTCAATTCTACATTTGTTTACTTCTGGTGCACTGTTTATATCTATTCTGGTGTGGTTGGTCAGGGGATTTTCTTTAGTGGCTCTTAATGGCTCCAGAGCCTGTTTGTGGTGAATGTATCATATTAGTAGTGCTGATGTGTACTGATGAATGTATGTCATTTTTGTTTTATAAGTTGAAAATTGAAACTAAATATCTTAGCAATTAACAGTAGATATAGACTACTAAGCCTTGCAGGTGCAAAGCATAATATAGGTGTCAGTCTGTTACAGGATGTGATTGAATAAAAAGGTCTTGGGGTGAAGGAAGTCATCATGACATCTGAATTCTTGAATACCATTTTGAGTGTCTGTATGCATGATGCGTGTCAATGTTATGCCTCAGATTCTACTAATTTGAAGTTGGAAATATGATGATCAACAAAATTTGGATCTCTGCCTCTCTCCTATTGATGATCCTATGATTTGAAAAGTTAAGGTCCTTGCCAGATCCCCCCATATGACTCCTTGATGGGTTCTTCAATATTAGATGTGTGAAAAGAAGTATATTTTATTGGAAAATAAAACTGTCTAGAGTGTTTAGTCGGGTATTACTTTCTTGATTACCTACATTCTGATCAAACTGGTCATACAGACAATATGATGCATTGAAATCTTACCATAATCTCAAGTAATGTGAATAAGTTTAGGATCTTTAGTTTGTTTTCCTGCAATTTTATGAAATTTGTAGATTTTGACTTATTATACCAGTTGTGTATGATCCTGACCCCTGAAATTGCTTTCTCTCTTGGTAAAATATTATTTTTCTTCTTAAGTTGGTACTTAGCTTTTTTAAGATCACTATTACAAGTATTCAAGACATCTCTTTTGGCAGGATGTTTTCGTTCATCTTTTCGGAACCGCATAAAAGACTATCTTTATGCATCTACTGGGTGTGTTTGATATATGTATCTGTTCTGAGATTTTATAACATTTCAAAGAATAGCAAGATTGAGAGGATTCTTCTGAGGAAATACTACCATCTTATGGCTGTTTCAATGTTTCTTCCTGCTCTCATCTTCCAGGTGATTTGGGAGTAACACAGAATTTGTTTGTCATTCTTATGCTTATACATTCTGGTTGTGATGTTCATGAATATATTGCTAACTTGATATAAGTTTTCCAGCCTAAGTTTCTTAATCTAGCATTTGGGGCAGCTTTGGGAGTTTTCTTGGCATTGGAAATTATTCGAGTAGGTTATCTAACTTTCATATTATGCTCATGTATACAATTTTAAATCTTTTCCATGCTATAAATAAAAGAAACTTTATTAATTGCATTAATGTTGGGTATCTTGTGGGTCATATTGCTTAACTTCTATGTTTACAAAAGAAAGGGGAAAAAAAGAGAAAGAAAAAAAAAAAAAATCTGTGGGACCCACCTTTCCTGTCTGGAAAGATTTGTTACATATTAGTAGAAGGCTGTTATGGCTTGCAAAATCATTGCACAATCAGATGAACCTGGCAATGATAGGGGACATTGTACAATGGCATCCTTTGTTAATGTGACTACTGGTGGAAACCTCACATCTGCTGGCTGGTGTTTTATTTGCATAGCTTTCTTCTTCCAGAAGAAAAAGCAGGCATCTTAGTTTTGCATGTGCTTCAATTTGGGATCTGTTAAGATGGTTTTGCAGTTTCTTTTGTATTTTTTTCATGGTTAATTTTATAGAACCATGTTTTATTGCCAGGTATGGAGAATTTGGCCTTTGGGACAACCTATTCATCAATTTATGAATGCTTTCACTGACCACCGTGACTCTGACCTACTTATTGTTAGGTATGCCTTGCCTTTTGCCTGAAGATCAAAGTTTTTGAAACATATTGTTGTTGTAATTAAGTCTAGTTATCTACTATTTTCCAGCCACTTTTCACTCTTATTGGGATGTGCACTTCCTATTTGGATGTCTTCTGGGTACAATGATCGTCCCCTTGCTCCTTTTGCTGGAATTTTGAGTCTTGGGATTGGAGATACAATGGTGAGTATGCTTCTTGCTGTGTGCCATATCTTGGCACACTGTTACTACAAAATACTGTTCTGATTTATCCTTCCATTTTAGTAACTTTTTTAATAATTATACTGTAATATTTATCAAGTATTCATTAGGTATTACAGATTGCAAATTTATTTTCTCCAAATAAAATTTGAGGTCCATTATAAATTATGCACTAAATGAAATTAAAGGAATTAAGTTCTTTTTTTCTTTTTTCTTTTTTTTTTAAGAAAAAACCAAATAATAATATTGGTATTTTATTTGTATTAAAATACATAATTTTGGTTTTATTTTATTTTTCATAAAACAATGGTGGTTGGTTTTATTTTTAGTAAAGAAAAAGAAGAAAAATAGCTCCTAATGATTTCATATTCTTTCCTGGACTTTTGGGGCAATCACTATGTTCCCTTTTTTACCATTCCTATGAAAATGGTTAGGCTTCTAGTCGTAGAACGGGGTCATTTTAACTTTTCCTATTTCTTACACATTCTGAGAATTTCTTAAGTTTTACTGAAAGGAGTCCCCAAAACTTAGTATAATGACGCGTTACATATTCAGGCATCAATGGTTGGCCACAAGTATGGTATCCTCAGGTGGAGTAAAACTGGCAGTAAGTACCGTGTTACTATCTTGATCTTTATTTCTCCCTCAGCACGGTTCTTCCGTATCTTGCTTACATGTTGAAATGTGCTCCCCTTGGTAGAGAAAACCATTGAAGGTACTGCAGCTGGTATAACATCTGTTTTGGCTGCTTGTTCAGTTCTTCTTCCGCTTCTAGCATCTACTGGATATATTTTTACAGAGGTATCTCTCTAATCGATTATGCTAAATTGGGCTGTCACTATTATATGTGTTTTATGTATTCAAGCAAAGAAATATAGATGTTCTATATTTGAAAATGATTCCATTTCTGCCACACATCCATAATATAAATGTCTTTACCTGGTCCTGGCAGGGAGTTATCTAAACAACCTGGTATCTGGGGGTTTTCATGCGTTTATTTTATTTAAATGTTTTGTTTTGATTTGCAGCACTGGTTCTCGCTTATCCTAGCCGTGACTGTTAGTGGCTTGTTGGAGGCCTACACAGCCCAACTTGATAATGCTTTCATTCCACTCGTTTTCTACAGCCTGCTATGTTTGTAAAAGATATTCTTTTTAACAACCAACATGAACAGCCATACGTTTCACCAAAAAAAAAAAATTATCATGAACAGCCATACCAATTGAGCCCTAGAAAAAAGCAACCTCCTAGAATTTCCATCACGCAAAAATTATGTGCTTCCTTTGAGCACTTCATATTGTTTCTGGTAGATATGACTAATTTGCTGGTAGAGAGAATACAGAACTTCCTGTTGTATTTTAATCTTTCTTCATTGGCTGGGAGGTTTTACCTCGGGTTTTTGTGTAAATGTTATTTTCCAGATAACATTTCACCATACATGTAACATTTGCTTACAAAGAAAGAATACAAGAAATATTCATTTCTCTCTCTCTCTCTCTCTCATTCATTTGTGCTAGGAAGAGAAATAATGGTGAGGTCAGGATATGGGCTCTTATCTTGCAGTATTGTATTGAATAAAATTTGTCACCTTGTAATACTATAATTCGTCAAGGATACTTTGGTGATCGAAAATTTCTCTTTTTTTAAGAGTTTGAAAACCCTAGTCAATGCGCGTGAGATATTTGTTAAATATTTTGCCCTGCCACTGTATTTATGATTCAAGGGGCAGTTTTTTTTAGAGTTTTAGTAGCGAAACACTTCAATATTTATTTACATGTTCAACATTGGTTTATAAATAAGTAATATTGGTTGATTAGTGAGTAATATGTAATATTAATTATTAAAAAAAAAAGAGTAACATGTAATATTTGTTCATAAATAAGTGAGTAACATGAATATGTAATATTTATTTTTAACTAAGCAACAATGTTGTCCATTTATGAATCAATGTTGTATATTTATGTATTAACGTTGAAGGGTTTTGCTGACATCTCAAAAAGGGAGTTGCATGGAATAATTTTCCATGAGATCAAGCTTATCAACATCCGGTTATGAGTCATACTTGTGAGTGACATGTAAAGCATCCTTGGCATATATGACAAATGGGTGGATTTTTATTTTTTATTATTTTGATAGTGTTTTGCACAATTTAAGTATACGGGCCGGTTTAAGCCCCCCCCAATTCTTTCATAGTACAACATTACTTGAAAACGGGACACAGTACAACATTTGGCATATGCGAGTCCTAAGATATTTTGATTTCCCAAATCTGCTGGTGGCAATGCTTATTTATTTCCTAATAATTGGAGCAATAGTACTGTGTTGCTCGAATTGAAAACATGACACAGAGAAACCAACTTCAGAAAGTAATATTTGTCATGATCTATCATTAATGGGCATATATGCTGATATGATAATTTAATTGGTTAACATTAAAAATTAATTTTGGAATATAGGCTTTTATTTTAAAAAAATGAAAGAAAGCCTGAATCATGTGCTTATTTATTTTTGTTTTCACTTGGGTGTGAAGTTAAACATAGAAAGAGACCACAAAATGGTAAGAACATTCATTTATAACACTGTCAAACCAGTTAATAGTAGTATTCCTGCATGGTGAGAATCAAGAATAATTTTCATAAAAACCAGATGTGGCTTTCTTTGCTTTCTACGTATTGACGGTCATGGCAGCAGAGGATGCATTTTGGTCAGTGTAATTTGGGGACATAAAGTGCGACCAATTGAGGAAAGATAGTACAAAAACAGTCCTTTTTGTTCCAAAGCCAATTAAGACTCTTTAACATGTAAGACTTTTCTCAAACGCAAAAAACACTATAAGTACTATTTACAATATGAAAAATAAAGTATATTTCTTGTCTGAAAGGCCAACTTTAAAATTTACTAAATATGAGTTGGCATTTTGATTTTTTTTGGTCTTTTTTCTGACGAGAGTTGGCATTTTCATCAAACAGTATAAATAAAAACTTGCCGTAATAGTTTCTCTCCATTAATATTAATATTAACGTTTTTTTTTTCCTTCCATAATATCTTTTATAAAGGTTGTTTTATTTTCAAAGCCCAAAAACAAAACAAAGAGAAAAAGAAAAAGAAAAAAAAAGCAGTGACCCCGCGACAATGACAAAGCAAGATTTGCCTACTCATGCAGGCAATAAAGGCAACGACATCCCTCTCCCACAAGCTGTGCTGTACACATCAGTACGGTTCCATTGTACTCAACCTAACCTCTCTCATTTTCCTTCTCTTATAAATTTCATACATTATATATATATATATATATATATATATATAAATTCTCAGCTCCTATATTTTTCTGGAAAAACCCAGTTTCTTCTTTTCTATAATTTTTCCAAAACATATATAACAGTGCAATTGAAGGACAGTAATCCTTAAAATTTGAAGTGTCATTTTTAGTACATATCTTAAAATGCCATGTAATAAGAATGGAAATTAAAACTATATTTTAGCTTTTGATTCACAACATTATTATGCCATTAATAAATTTATACCTTTAAGTTTAGGATAGTAATCCTTTCGACGACAGCCCAGTTAAAACTGTAATAACAATATTAATAATAATAATGTAGGTGATGAATAAATATCCAAAATAAGTGCACCAGAGATCCCAATAGGGTGTGCCTGTAAGACCAGAAGCAAAGGTTTGGCCTTTGTGGGAAAATTATAAGATAAGTAGATGTAATGTGTGGTTGGCCAACCATTTTATTTTGTACATCTTAATTCATTTGGTGCGGTGCTAATATTATATTATTATTATTATTATTATTATTACAAGCTAGAAGGATATCAATTCGATGGCGAAAATGTATCGACATGAGGGGGCTAATCCAACTTGGCAAGGATATTAATTCGATGGCCAAAAAGTGCCGACATGAGGGGGCTAATCCAACTCGGTACAATTTTGACTTTATAGCCTCCGATAAATGTCAAGAGACAGGCTTAAAGTCATACGGCTCTTAATTTATACATGTTGTTTCGTTAAATAAAAATAAATAATAAATAAAAGGCTCTTTATACATGTTGTATGGCCTTGTAATCAGTAATTGCTTCCTTGGATAATGACAAGTTCGATCAAGTCCTCCATTTCCAATATCAAGAAGAAGAAAAAATAATAATAATTGCTTGTTCATTGGAGAAAATTGATGAGAAATGTATTCTGTGATTTAAGGGGTTTAATTGATATTTGATATTCGAGTAACTTCTATGGGATGAGAAAATTTCATTTCATTATATTATGGAATTTTTCTCTCATCTAGATTTCCGAATTAATTTGTTTAGATAGGACTTCTATTACTAAACTCATTATTAAAACTCTTCTTCCGAAAAAAATTTATGATCCGGTATATATATTCGATGATAAAAGAATAACTATTCTATTATGTGCCTAGTATCCTTTCAAGTGTATTTTTCTTGATAATGTATAGTCAGTTGATTTGTTCAGATATTATTTATATAAACTTCAAAGGGTCAAATGCAACAGATACTGCACGATTAATTTAGTTATCAAGGAAGAAGGTACATTTATTACTAAGCGCATAAATTATTAGGCTCATAAAATTAAAAATCTATTAGTGGTTTTTATGTATCCTATATAAGACTCATTTTTCCCATGCAAGTATTTTTATACGAATCTATTTAAAAATTTTAAAATCTATGCTTTTTGAACAATTCAAATACTAATATAAGCATGAATGTATTACTATATATATATATATATATATATAAAGATTAAATCATAAATAATAAATAAAAAATTTAAATTGTTAAAAACTATTGGTGACAAATTTAATTTATTTATCATTTATTTATCACTTAAATATAGCATTTAAATTTTATATCTGAACGTAATAAATATCATATTTATTTAATAATAGTCCAACTATATGTGTGACTATATCTGTGTGTATATATATATACATATAACTAATCTTTAGATAATTATATTCGATCTCATATTTTATATACATTATTAAATATTTAAAAACAAAAAACCTGGTGGTCACATTATCATCTTCCAGCATAAACTGCTGAGAGATAGTTCATAGGATATCAAATCTCATTGATATTCAAATTTGATTTCTTAAAGACTATCTTCCAACTTATAATAGAAAATACGATGACATGACAAATCCTAAAGATTTTCATATCATCATGTTGCCTTTTATGAAGTCAGAAATAGTTTATATGAGAGCAATTATCTATATTAGAGATAGAATCAGACTTTTATTAGATTTGCTTATGGGGCAAGTGTATTTATCCGTTGGATGAATTGACACATGTTATTAAATTTAAAAATCTAAATGATATGTGACAACCTTAGCATAAACTTCGGTCATATATTATTCAATAAAGAATTAGATTATGTTTTTAGATAATTCTTATATATATACACGTATATTATATCATTTTAATCTAATGAAATATTTGCCAATATTATAATATAAACCATAATCCGGTAATTACAAGTTGTCATTTCAACAAATAAAAAAAAAAGTTTTTAAATACGTAGGTAACAATATTTTGATGTCATGGGATCTGGTTTGTTTCCATTATTTTAAAGTAGGAAATGAATATATATATAATCTAGAAGAATATCCCATAAGTGATAATATACAATCCAACACAAGATCAATCACAGGAAGATTGATAAATTGAGGGATCTGATAACTAATAACATTTTTAATGGAATGTAGATTGTTAAAATTAACACGTCACATGAGCACATATAGATATTATTTTGAAAAAATACTCTCCAATGGGAATGTCTATAATGAATGTCAAGCTGACGTGGTCTTGACAGTGTCAAAGTGAATATCTACTTCTGAAGGCTCTGTCAGACATTGTCAAGTTTCCAAAAAAATAAATTTTTCTTTAAAAATCTGATTTGCTCAAAAACTAAAAATACTTAATAAAATATATAATTAATTAATAACNTTTGTTTATGTTTTTGTTAAAACTATTGTTTTATTATTTTTAATGAAAAAATAATTATTTTTGGTAACCATTATTTTTTTTATTAATTTTTGTATTTTTTTTTTAAATTTTACAAATAAATTTAAACAGGTTTTTGTCCGATTTTCGACCTGACTCAGGTGATCCTAGGTTTCAGCCAGATTGGTGGAGTCTCAGGTTACGCCTTGCTTGAGCAGACCCGAGTTATAGCCCGACCAGGTGGTCCTGGCCCCAACCCGGGCAGTCCGGGGTTCTGGCCCCGACCTGGGCTGTCCTGGGTTCCAGCTCTGATTCGGGCGGTCCCATATTCTGGCCCGATAGGATGGTCCTCGGTTTTGGCCCCGACCTGGCGGTCCCGGAATTCTGGCCCCTACCAGGCGGTCTCGGGTTCCTGTATGACCCGGACAGTCCTGGGTTTCTATCCCGACCTGGCGGTCCTGGGTTTTGGCCTCTACTGAGTAGTCTGGGGTTCCTATTCGACTGGGCGGTCCCATGTTCCAGCTCCTACCGGGCAGTCTTGGGTTCTGGCCTTACTAGGCAGTACTGGGTTCCAGTCCAACGGGACAGTCATGGGTTCCAGCCCCAACCAGATGGTCATGGACCATGGCCTCGTGTAACATCCCGTCCCAAAGAAGATATTGGAAATTTCTCAAAGTTGACCAAGTTTGACCGTGTGAAGAGCTTAGGGTTGAATTTTTGTGTGAGCGTACTATGGCTTTGACTGTGGTACCGTTGCATAGAGCTAGTCGATACGAGTTTGTAGACTAGCAGCACGCTCGATTCTGAGTTAAAACCGAGAAGTTATGGCCGAAAGAGTGCGAGGGGTAATTTGGTAATTACCCCTACCTCTCCCCCCAGCAGCCACCGCCTCCTCTGTTTTCGTCAGTAATGGCCAATTTCTAGCCAGCCCATGCCAGAAATTACCCGGAGATTGAAGCCGGCCACCTCCTGTCTTCAACCGAGCTGGCGACAGCCCATGGAGCAGCCCCGATCGCTGGGAATCAAGTCGAAACCTATCAGCCCCCAATTCGAGTTTGCCGGATTTCGGCGAGGTTAGGTCAATCCACCACCCGGAAAAGATGGCCCGCATCCCCCTCCACCATTCCCCTCCAAGCTGTGGCCGTGGAACCCCTGTGAATCGTTGGAAATGACGAAGAAACCGGCGGACCTGTGGCTTCTCCGGTCGCGGATCCCAGCGGTTTTTGATCACTGGGCTGGTTCTTTCCCCCTTTTTTGGACCTCCTAAGGTTGATTCCAACATCCGTTTTTCTCAAAGCTCGCTCGTATGGATAGTATGATTGGAGGGTGCTCAACCGTGACTTTCCGGCCACTCTCTGGCCACCATCGGCGGTGGTTGGATGAGGTAAGTCCACGGTTGTATCCTACACTTTTCAAGCTTTGTTTTGACATATAATTTGCATATTATAATTGAGTATTGAAATTTACCCAATCTTGAACTGCGATGTAAATAACTGTTAAAATATGAATTGTGGTTGATTGGTGATATGGATGTGTGTAATTATGTTTTGGTGTTTGTTGTGGAATGGATTGGTATGCTGAGATTACTGTTGATATTGGGTTAATATTGTTGATTTGGATATACTATTTGTGGGTTTATGATTGATGATGTGGAAATTGTAGAAAGAGTGGGATTCCTTATTTATTTGGAATAAATATGGGATTGATGGTTTTTGAATAATATGGATTAATTATTATTGACGTGGGAATTGTGGAATACGTATTGAATAAGTAGTGAGTGGGTATTGCCATGAAGGGGATGTTGAAACGATACTGAGAAGGGTACCCTTGACTAGACGAAAGTCTTTAAAATGTCACGATTCCTAGAGACCAAGGATCATGATGATTGAACCCTGTTTTCGCCACGATGCCTTGAGATAAAGGGTCGTGATGATGGTTACCCAGAACCCCATTTCTGCCATGATGCCTGGAGATAAATGGTCGTGATGATGGTTACCTATATTTGGCCACGATACCGGGATCGTGATGATGGTTATATTTATGCCACAATGCCTTGGGGCAAAGGATCGTGATGACTGGTTATTCTATTATGTGATGTTAGAATTGTTAATGAATAATGTGTGATAATTATATATTATGTTATTTTTCTCTAGAGTAAATGCATAATATATGGGTATGGATGAGAATTGCTTGGGCAATGAGTTATGCCGCCAAGCAAGAGTATTATTAGCTTGGGCGAGGAATTATGCCGCCAAGCTATGTATATTATTATTTGTTAAATGTATTTGAAAAGCATTGAGGGAATTAAAGTGTTTATGATATGTTAAGTGAGGAACGTGTTCTGAGTTTATTGATGTGATGGGCAGTAGCATATTTGGTGTAAATATGCTTTAAGAACTATAGGTAGCTTGATCTCTAGTAAAAAAGGTATGTAGGCAGTTCAGTTTTCTTACTGAGTCTAGCTACGAGTTATATAAATCTAGTATTGGTTTGATTAGGAAATGTGTGCTGGTAGTTGGAATGATATATAAGGATGTTTTTCCTTGCAGGTTTGTAATTATTTGCTTTTGGGGGATGTCAGAAAAACAGACGAAATGCTGCCGAAATTTCTAATAAAATTTCTAGCAATAGAGAAAATATTTCGATATGGTGGTTTTATGGTTTTTGGAATAGTGGCTTAACGGACTTTAATGACTGCTTAATGGCTTAATAGCAATATTAAGTCATGCAGGCAGGATCCAGAAGGGTTAAGTCCTGTCACCTCGACCGAGCAGTGCGCGATCCTGGGTTCCTGCCCGACCCAGACGGTCCTGAGTTTCTATCCTGATTGGGCGATCCCAAGTTCCAGCCCCGTCCGAGTAGTCCCAGGTTCTGGCCCTGATCTAGCAATCTCAGATTCCTACCTAATTGGACAGTCTCAGGTTCCAACCCCAATCAGTAGTCCCGTATTTTGGTCCCGACCTAGCAGTCCTCAGTTCCATCCCCGACCGGGCAGTCCTGGGTTCTTCACCTACCGGGAGATCTCGGGTTCCAACCCCGACCGGACAATCCCAGATTCCAGCCCGACCTGGCAATCCCAGTTTCTAGCCTTGCCGGGCAGTCTCGGGTTCCGGCCTTGATCGGGCAGTCTCTGGTTCCGGCCTTGACTGTGATATTCTGGCTTCCTTCCTGACCGGGCGGTCTCAAGCTTTGGCCCCAACTGAGCAGTCTCGACTACATCTAGACGGTGCCAGTATTGACAGTCTTAGTTTCAAGCATATAATGTTTTTGGTTTGTTAAAAAATAGTAAAAATGATTTTGTTTTTACAAAAGTGAAAATGGTTAGTAAACGCATTTTTATTTTTGAATTTTTTAAAAAATAAATAAAAATGGTTATTAAACGCATTTTCATTTTTAATTTTTAAAAAATTCAAAAATAAAAACCAAAATCTATAAATAAATTATTTATCAAACAATACCTAAATAATTTGAGTTTGAATCTTTTCATTTCAATTTATTTTATTTATGCTTTTTATTTTTTAGTATAAATATAACTTTTAAATTTAAAAAAAATACCACTGTCATTAATAAAATTATGTTAATTTTAATATCAAAAGAACATAATGGTCATTGAATGAATACAATTTGTGAAATGGATCCATTTTTTATTTTTCTTCTCTCTTTCTCTCTCTTCCATGTTTTTTATTTCTCACTCTCTTAATTGTTTTTCTTCCTCTATTTTTCCTCTCAGTTTCTCTCATTTTTTTTACTCTTCCCCTTCTCTCCCTCTCCCTCTCGCTCAAATACATTTTTTATCTTTCATTTCTTTCTCTTACTTTTCAATATTGGTGGAAGTGGAATTTGTTGGTTTATAAAAGTTTTATGGAAAGAAAGTAAGGAGAAAGAAAGGAAAAAGAGATAGATGAGAAAAAGCAATCCGGAGAAGGGAGAGTGAGAAGAGTTGTAAGAGATTACAAACTAAAAAGAAAGAAGAAGAAGCAAGTGGAGGAGATAGAGAAAACAAAATTGGAGGATGAGAGAGAAAAAGAGAGAGGAGTGTGAGATAAGGAAAAAAAACAGGTGGAGGAGAGAGATAAATAAATTTTGGGGAGTAGAGGGAGAGAAAAAGAGAGGGGTTTTGAAAGAACAAAAATAAAAAAATATAAATAAAAAGAAAAAGCATGTGGAGAAATTTTTTGAAGAAGATAGAAGTAGTTAAAGAAGAAAAAATAAAAAATAAAAATAAAAATAATTACATATTTAATTGTGGAGTTCTGACTACTAATTAAGTGGGATGTTATAGCGTTTTTTTGAGAGACTCAAGGAATGTGCATTATTAAATGTAGTCAGAACTCCAAAATTTAATGTGTAATTATGCTTTCCTTCCTCAAAGACAAATAAGCATACACACTGCTTTTCTGAAAGCTTCATAGATTTTATACATATCAAGTATTTTTTAATGTCTGATAACTCAAATAAATCTATTTTTTAACCAAAAAAAATAAAAGAAAAAAGAAAGCTACAGGCTTTTAACCAAAAAAAAGAAAGAAAGCTACAAGCTTTTAATGTGTAATGATGCTTCCTGGAAGACAAATAAGCATAGACACTGCTTCACTGAAAGCACAATAGATTTTATACATATCAGTTATTTTTAATATCTGATAACTCAAGTAAACCTATTTTTTAACACAAAAAAGAAAAAGAAAAAGAAAAANGGAAAATTTTATAAAGAATAAATGCAAATCAAAATCTCAAAAATAAAAAATAAAAACAATTATTTTAGTTAGAATTGAACCAATACATATATAAGATCCAAATATCTTTAGAAAGGGCTAGCCAAGACTCAAAATCAACTTTCAGTTAAGGAATGAAGCAGATCACAAGTCAGAACAAAGACTGAAAAAAAAAAGAGTTTTAACTTTTATTGGTTAAGGTTACTCAGCATATTACATTTTCCTAAATTTTTCTCCCTCTTTCTCTTGAAATAGAAAATAGAGAGCAACCTATGATGGTTACCCTTGTTTCTCCTGGTTCCATTGGCATTTGGTTCTTTGCTCATATGTGAATGATAGTTCAAAATGGTTGATTGGTCTAAATATGATCTACACATGCCTCAAAGCTCCAAGTTTCCAAAGTAGATTCCATTTGCTTTAGTAAATTAAATTACTTCTAGTTTAAAGGCAAAGATCTACCTGGAAACACCAAGAAAAGAGACTCGGATTCAGATTTTATTTAACAAACATGCTCCACACTCATTGGTAACATCTAGAAGTGAAAATTCATAATCCTTATTTTCTTTTTGTTGGCTAAGAAAATATGAGAGAAAGAAACAAAACAAATAATGGCTTTGGAGTTTTCAACATTTAGAAAGTAAGGAAAAACAATTAATAATTTAACTAAACCAGTTCTCTTCCTTGTATTTTCTAGCTACTATTAGCGAAAATATTCACATATTCAACACAAACATAAAGAATCAATTCCCATAATATTCAACAAGCTGGAAATATAAAATAGTAGAAAATGATAAACTAACCACTTGGAGCCCATAAAACTTTGATTGCAGAAGGAAAAAAATTTGAACCAGGCAACATCTTTTATAGAGATTCAAGATTAACAATCTACAAAAAAAAAAAGAAAAAACCAGGAAAAAAAATTGAATTCTCATAGGGCAAATAAGACAACAAAACAAAAACTACCTTGCTTGTAGCTCAAGAGAGCAGCCATCTATCCACATATATTACATGTACATACCATCTTTTATCTCCCTGGTTGATACTTCCTTAATCTTCTACATCTAGTGTGACATCATGATGTGGGCATCGAGCGCTCTTCTAGCATGGATGTTCGTGGTGAAGACATTGTGCTGCCAAGTGGACCAGTGACGCGTTCTCGAGCTAAGAAGATCAAAGCGGGAATGCTTGGACTTGTGAAGAGAATAATTGATGAAGATCGATTCAAGTATCCACACGATCCAAACACTTTTATGAGGCATAATGATGATTTAAACATGATGTCCAAGCAAAGAATGAAGGTGGTAATGCTGCTCGGGAGTTGCAAAGACGAAACGACATAATTTTAGCCATTTTCGGATTTCAATGGCAGTTTCGTAATTTAGCTATTTTCGGATTATAATGGCAGTTTCGTAATTATTGCTATTTTCAGATTATAATGGCAGTTTTGTAATATTTGATATTTTTGTATTTTATTTAATTAGTGGTGCGGAACCCCAAGCTAAAAGAAACTGTAATCCCAACACACAAGATGATATGGAACAAACCCTAGGTAAAAACCCGCCCTATAGCACCTCTAGATAACAATTGTATCTAGCAACACTAATTAGAAGGCAAAGAATGAAATTGAAATTCGCCACAAAGTAAATACCTTTGATAAGAAGATCAATTCCCAAANCATAAATAGTAATCTTTATTTAAATTATTAATTGAACTTTTATTTTCTCTTTTAAAAATTAATTTTTTTTCTAAGATGAAGGATGATAAGTACAAAAAATAAATAAATAAATAAATTTAATATGTTTTGTACTCCAATGCAAGAAAAAAAAAACATTTTTTTTAAAAACAAAAAAAAGAAGAAGAAGAAGGATGTGGAGAGAGAAAGAGAGAAGAATAATTAATTTTTTTTAAATAACTAATTTAATTTTAAATGAAATAATTTCATCGACACCCCATGTCTTAAGATAATTTCAAATAAGGGATAATTTCATCTACACTTTCTATATTTATGGTTTAATTCAAAATAAATTTTCAAATTCTGTATATTTCAAATACTTCATTACACTGTAACAAATCAGTAACTATGACTGTGTTAGAGTATTAAAAGACATTAATACTCTTACTCTATAAACATAATAATAAATTTAAATTTAAATTGGTTTTTTTAAAAGAATAAAAAATTAATGTCCCTCTCTCGTTCACTCTTTCACTCCTTTTTTTTTTCTTCCTCTCATAACTCCTTTTTTTCTCTCTTTTCTAAATCCAAATTTTGCATTTTGACCACTCTATGAACCCTAAGATATTCACATCCTAAATTTATTTTTTCCCTTCGCTTTCTAGGAAAAATAATCACGCACGCCCATTTCGTTTGAAAACCCATTTCATTTATATTTTCCTCTTTGAAAATCCAACTTCTCTCCAAGTTTGCCCCATTCTTATTGTTTATGCATACACATTAATATTTGTATCCAACTTCTTGCTGCTGCTGCTGCTGCTTTTCCATAATGGTAATCATTTAACATCTCCATACAAGTTCGCCTCAAATATGGCTGTGAACTTTGTGTGGACAAAGTTAATAGTGTCTCAGCACATGATGGTAAATATGGTAAATAGTTTTTTCTGCATCCATTGCAGAACTCTGATAATTGGCTAGTCATTGACCCTCTACCATCCTACGGTCGAGGTAGAGAGTTGCCTGGTGGAAGGCATTGGAGCCTCATTTATGGACATAATTTGAAAAATGTTATCATAGCATGTTGGTATTATTAATGGATACTCATATTGTTCCGTGCATTAATTTTGTTTGTCTTCTAGGTGCCACTGATTTTTGTTTCCAAGCTATAATGGGACCATTGATGGTCAAGGCAGCATATGGTGGAATTGGTTCCATGAAAAAACCATGAATTATACACGGCCCCATTTGGTTGAGTTCATGAACTCAACTGGGGTACTCATCTCAAATCTGACCTTCTTAAACTCACCATTTTGGACTATTCACCCAGTTTTTGAACCCATATACTTTAGTTAGGTTGCTTAGCAACTATATTATATGAAATTCGATTCAATTTAGTTGTCGAATTAAGTAAAATTTGAACTAAAAAACAACAGGAAAGGGACAAAAGAGAAAGAGATGAAAGAAAAAGAAAAATGAAAAAAAAAACGTATTTTGGTGCGGGGGAGATAAGAAGAAAAAAATGAAAGAAAGAGAGAAAGAGAAAAAAAACAGATTTGGATAAAGAAGAAAGAAAGCGAGGGAGAGAGAGAGAGAGCGAGGGAGAGAGAGAGAGAGAGAGAGAGAGCAAATTTAAGAGAGAGTGATAGAGAAGGAGGGGAGATGAGAGAAAATAAGAGAACAAAATGGAGAAGAAAGAAGGAGAGAGAGAGAGAGAGAGAGAGAGAACAAATTTAAGAGAGAGTGATAGAAAAAGAGGTAGGGCTGGGCACGGTGTGGTGAGGTTCAGTTTTGACTGAAAAATGACACTGAACCGACCAGTCGGTTAGTGTGTAACTATGTAACTGAACCGAACAGCATACTGTCGATAACCAACGGCTTAACCGAACCGAATGGTTCAGTTTAGTTTGGTTTTTCTGGACAGTTTGTGTTTATGTTTAGGTAAAACTAGTCAAAAAAAGAACTTGTTGACTCCAAGGTGATGGAGTTGTTTGGGGAGAGAATGATTGGGAAGGATTTTAGAGCAGGTGGGTTACAGAGTCAGAGTATATGGTGAAGGATTTAAGGATGGAGGTTGATGTTGTAAAGCAAGAAGATGATGGAGGAAGGTCGCTGTAATGCCTGGGGCTTCATTGTCCAAGCAGTTGTTTTTGGGAAAAAGCTTTGGGGATGGAAAGGAGAGTTGGGACTCGGGTTTTGAGCTGAGACACCAGTAATTATGAGGTCAGCTGTAGGTGGTTTTGGTTTTAGAAAGGGAGAGAAATGAGGGCCGGAACTTGGCGTAGTGGGGCAGAAGCGGCGGCGGCGGCAACTGGTTTGCTTTCTCGAATGTGATTTAGTTAAGGTTTTCGGGTTTTTTCAATTTGATTCAGAATTTCAGACATTAAGAGCAAGTTTGGAAAAAAATAATGGACAGCTGAGATTCACAATAGGGTTGATGTGGCATAATCTTAATGGGGGGTTATTATATGATTCGTTTTGGTCGGTTAAGCAGAGTAAATGCATAATAATCGATTGCCAAACCGGATCGATATTTTCTTTGAATATTTAAACTGACCGGCCAACCAAATTAACCTAAAACCGCACCGAACCATGCAGTTTGGTTGGACTGGTTTGGTTGTTTTTTTTTTTAAATGCCCACCCTTAGTTAAGATTAACATAATTTTAACTAATGACTGAGTTTTTTAAAAAATTTTCAGAACCTGAGAGTCGTATTTGGAATTATACATAACAACAGAGAGTGTATATGAAATATTCCTTTAAATAATAATAATTTTAAATTTATTATTATTTTAATAGAGTAAATGTATTATCATCTTTTAACACTCTGACATTGTCAAAATTACTGAACTTTCACTGTGTAAGAGGTACATTTGAAATATACGGAACCTGAATGTGTATTTTGAATTAGATCCTAAATACAGAAAGTATCAATGAAATAATCCCAATAAATTTATTATCCTAGCGTTTGGTTATCATAAGAAAAGGGTTAATACATGCAATATCCATGCATTTGTGTGTTGTATCTGTTGTTGCCTGATTTTCGTCACCTCAATGCCACACGATACCTTTCTGGCTGGATCCTGGATTTCGTCCCTAATCCCTGCAAAACAAGACGATAGCGTCAGACTGGGGGCCGGTGGTGTCACCGGCGTTCCCACTCCAATGCCTAAGTCAGTCACGGGGCTGTTCCAAGAGACCTTCTTCAGGTTTCCTTCAGGGATCCCGCTATGCAGCCTGCCTCAAGTTCTGCACAGAGGGGCCTTCCTAAAACCTGTACAACGTATGATGGTGACCAGTTCTAGGGTTGTTGGAGAGTGTCTAGGGTTCAAGTTTCGAGATAACTGTCCCTTTCTCACTTCCCGAACCTTACCTTAAGTACTCCCCTCTAACGGTTTGGATGCTAGGGTTATGAGCCCCCTTGTGCTGGGATTGTGACACCTAGATTCAGTGAATAAGGCAAGTATTAAGCCCTAAGCTGCCGGTGAATGGGGCTGGCCCATTCCTGCACCTAAGCCAAAGCTGCGCCTGGGCTTCCTTTGGCCCTGCCTGACAGGCTGGGCTTTGCCTGTCCGTGACTGTTGGGCCCTGTTCGCAATGGCCTTTGTATGGGTTGAAAAGGAGCCTAGGAGGTTCTTTGACCTTAAGCCTAAAAATGCCCATAACACTAGCCCCCAAGACTAGCTCGATTTTCAATTGGGGTGGTTTTCTTTATTGTGGGGCAGAAAACCTGCCTGAGATTTTTCAACCTGTCTGAGGTTTTGGTTCCTACCTCTTGTCGGGCCCGAATGTGGGCTTGGCGCGATTTTTGAAGGTCTTTCCTTTTTCCTTTTCTTTTTAAAAGAAGAGAAGATAAAAAGGCTGCAATAAATAACTACCCGTTCTATCCAATTCGTCCATTTTGATCCAACGGCTGGGGTATGATGGCGCGATGTTAGATGCTTTTTGCGCTTCCCACGACCAAAGGCTTGGGAGAGAGAAAGTGACGTGACCGCCTCACCTCCCTCTGCGCTGGAACGTGGGTAGGCAGTTTCGTCTCATTCCCTAACCTATCCCAAAAGCTTCTGTTTTCTCTGGTTTTTGGCTTCCTTGAACCGAGTTTTCAAGTCTTTGCTCGTTCATCCTTCTTCTGGGCATCTCTTAGCGGTTTTCATTCCCTCCGGCTTTAGTCTTCAGTCTGTTGTTCTTCAGGTACGGGTTCGTGATTTTTTCTTGCTTTTCTTTATTTCTGTTTCACATTCTCCTCGATTTCGGACTTGCCCTAAGCTTTTTCTTCTCTTCTCATGGCTTAGCTTGGTCAGAGACTTGCTACGTTGACAATTCCTTCCTCACAGAGACCCTTTTACCCTAATTTAAGGTGAGTTGCTTTCTTCTTTTGATGGCTGGTTGTGTGCAACGCATGTTTACATATTTTTGTGATTTGTTCTTGCTCTCGATGGTTTCTGTTGCCGCTAGTTCCTCATTAGGTTGCATCTTTTTTGCCTGAGGGTTCTAGTTAGTTTCCCTTGTGAGCCTTAGGGTGTTAGGTCACTGTGTCTCTGTCTTACGTAGCCAGACGGTGGGGTACCCACATTATTCATAGCATAGGACTTTCCTGCCTGCGACTTTTCTGCCTGCCTGACAGTCATTTTTACCATTTTCAGATGTCGGACACGTCTACCAGTAGTAGCAGCGAACCGCTGTCTGAGATACTTGCCGTTCCCATTAGCTTCCAATCTTCCTACGACTCTCAGCCCAGACCTATTCGGGAACTTAGGCCCTGGCCCTCTGTCCGGAGGAAGTCTAGTCGACTTGCCTGCGTGTTTTCTCCCCCCAGCTCTGACCCCGAATTAGTAGACCTTTCTGACTCGGAAGAGACTGAGCCAGAGGTGACCGAGCCTTCAGTGGCTGTCTATATGGCCAATCCCTCAGGGTCTCCAACCCTTGCCACCAAGGCCAGTCATTCAAGATCTCCGGCTCCTGCCACCAGGGCAAGTCCCTCTGAACCCTCGACTCCTGTTACTAGGGCCAGTCCCTCTGAACCTTCAAATCATGCTACCAGGGCCACCAGGGCCTCTAGGACCGTAGGGGAACATGCTAGGACCATGAGCGCGCGCAGGGATTGCAACTTTTCCAGGTCTGGCTTAACTGAGTCGGGCCTGGCCATCCTGCTAGAGTGGTTCCCCCTGCCCGAGGGCATTACCGCCAGGCTTCTCAATGCAGGGGAGTCTGCTAGTTCCCCCCTCCTGGGGAGGTAGCCTTGAGCAGCTGGTTCTTCGACTGCGGGTTTGGGTTGCCTTTAGCCCCCTTCGTACGGAGGTTTTTTTTTGAAATCAACCTCGCCCCCTTCCAATTGGGACCCAACATCTGGAGGTCCGTATTCTGTTCCTTCGTGTTGTGGAGGGAACATTTTAATTCAAACCCTACCCCTCTGGAGATTTAGGCCCTTTTTGAAATCATGTTGGTCCCTAGGCAGGCCGCTTTATACTACGTCTATCCCCGTATGAGGAAGTTCATCCAGTTCCTGCCCGAAATTACTGGGTGGCAGAAGGACTGGTTCTTTGTCGGCGGTTGCTGGGAGTTTGGATCCCAGGGACCCGTGTCTGAAGCTCCTGTACCTCTGCATTTCGGGGGGTGGAGTCACGGGTGGAGCTCATCTATTCCTTTACTTGGTCAAGTCAGCGGTTCCTTGGTGGACACAATTCTGGGTTTGAGTCTCACAGAGAGGGACTACAAGTCCATTTTGTCCGAGGAGAGGTTATCCTTGGGTATGAGTCAGGAGTGATTGTTTTTTTTTTTTACATGTTCTGCATCTTTTTTTTTGTTCTCGACTGACTTTTTCAGGTCTCTTGTAGCCATGAGTAGCCAAGTAGGGAGGAGCGACTCCCGGAAGGACCTGTCTGGGTGCCTGCCCAAAGAGCTGACGGACCTCATTGAGTTTATGAAGTCAGCAAAGCTGACCTACAGTTCTACTCCCCGGGGCTTTGCGTCTGCCTCTAAGCCTGCTTCCCTAAAGGGGAAGGAACCTGCCTCTAGGTCGCAGTCTCGATTCGGGGAAGAGCTTTCCTCCAGGGGGAAAGGGATTTTTCGTACCTCGAAGGGCAAGGAGCCCGCCACGGGCATGGTTGAGGATGAAATGGCTCGCATCCCCTCCTACCTGGTCGGTCCTTTGGCTGTTCTCCATCGCGAAGTTTCTCCTCAAAAGGACAACCGTCGCAGCAACACCCCCATCTCCTCTCTGGCTTAGGAGGCTTCACCCCAGCTGGCTTCTGTGAGTTTTTGTTTGAGGATTTCATTGTTTCCCTTTGTTTTGTACCCTGTTGAGCCCTAATGAATGTCGCTTCTTGCAGGCTTTCCTGTCATTTTTCAAAGTTTAGGAGCTGGCGGAGATTGAGCTCCAGGTGGCCGACCTATCCCTATCTCGACTCAAGGATGTGAAGAGGGAACTGGAGGGGGCGAAAAAACGCATGTCTAAGCTTGAGTTCATCCTGTCCAAGAAGGAAGGGGAGCTCTAGAGGAAAAACGAAGAGCTGAAAAACAGGGTCCGTGCTCACCAGGGCCTTGAGGTCCAGCTCAAAGGGGCCCTGGATGAGGTCCAGCTCGGGCAGGATAAGGTGGCTGCGGTCTCGTCAGCCTATCAGAGCCTGGTAACGCAGGAAGACGGGCAATTCGATGCGGGGCTGAATGCTGCGGTTAAGGAAGCTCGGGTTTGCTTCCTTGGCATGGATTTTTCTGTGCTGGAGAAGTCTTTAGGACTTGTGCCTACTTCTCCTCGAGACCTGCCTGCCTCTTTTGATCTCGTGCCTAGGTCCCAATCTCCTGGTCAAGCAGTTCCTCATTCTGGTGGACTGACCTTTGAGGATCCAGAGGTCCCTGCCTCTGACCGCGACGACTGCCCTTCTGGTTCTCCAACTTTGGCTCCTGTTGAGGAAGTTGACTCTGGCGCCCCTGCCTCTACATCTGACGTTCCCCCTGCTAGGCCTCGACGAAGCTGCTTTCGCCCTTTTTTTTTTTTTTTAATGTTGTGAAAACAATATGAAGACAATTTGGTTTATTTTTGAATTTTATTGCTTTTTTTTGTGACGACATAGTACTGTCTGTCCCTCCCAAACTCTGGCCTGTTCTTTTAGGGCAGGGAAGAGTTTTGTTGTTGTCTGACTTCGATTTGTAAGGGGATCTGGGCTTGACCCCAGCAATCGGCTGGAATTTGAGTCAGGCCTTTTTAAAGAATAAAAGTAAATATAAGGTTCATTTGGAACCTGGGCCTGACCCCAGCTACCAGCTGGGTTTCGAGTCAAGCACTTTGATCATATGATAACGAGCTCAGGTTCATTCGGAACCTAGGCCTGACCCCAGCTACCGGCTGGGTTTCGAGTCAGGCACTTTGAGTGAATGATAACAAGCTCAGGTTCATTCGGAACCTGGGCCTGACCCCAGCTACCGACTGGGTTTCAAGTCAAGCACTTTGAGTGAACGACAGCGAGCTCAGGTTCATTCGGAACTTGAGCCTGACCCCAGCTACTGGCTGGGTTTCGAGTCAGGCCCTTTGAGTGAACAGTGAGGAAATTGAGCGGCAAGACGTTTCGTTCCTGAATGAGCATTCGCTTTATTGAAAAGTAAAAGTGTTTTACAAATGCTCTACGTCATTACATTGACCTATTGGTAGTAAACCTTTAAATGCTCTGCATTCCAAGAGTGAGACAGCTTCTTTCCATCTAATCCTTCTAGCTTATATGTCCCTGGACGCATTATCTCAATAACCTTATAGGGTCCTTCCCAGGTAGGTCCTAGAGTTCTTGACCCATGCTCCTTAGTGTTAACCATGACTTTCCTTAGGACTAGGTCTCCCTGTCTGAAACACCTTTGCTTTACCCTAGAGTTGTAGTATTTTGCTGACCTCTGCTTGTAAACCGCCGCTCTAATTTGCGCCATCTCTCTTTTTTCTTCAACCAAATCGAGGCTTAAACGCATTTGCTCATCGTTTTCGTCACTGTTGAAGTACTTGACTCTAGGACTCGGCTCGCCAATTTCCACGGGTATCACCGCTTCAACCCCAAATGCTAGAGAGAAAGGGGTCTCACCTGTTCCGGTCCTGGGTGTGGTTCGATACGCCCATAGGACTTTTGGGAGCTCATCTACCCAGGCCCCTTTGTGTATATCTAGCTTAGCCTTCAAGTTGTTCTTGATTACCTTGTTGACTGCTTCAACTTGTCCGTTTGCTTGTGGATGAAACGGGGCTGAGAAGGCTGCTCTGATCCCTAAGCTTGAGCACATATCTCTGTAATTCTTGTTATCAAACTGCCTGCCATTGTATGTTACAATGGTATGTGGTATGCCAAACCTACACACAATGGACCTCCATATGAAATTTGAAGTCTTGGCCTCAGTTATTGTAGACAATGGCTCGGCTTCCACCCATTTGGTGAAATAGTCGATCGCGACTATAGCATACTTTGTCTAGCCTCTACCTGTTGGCATAGGGCCAATAAGGTCGACTCTCCACTGGGAAAAGGGCCAGGGACTGATGATTGAGGTGAGTGGCTCAGGGGACTTTCTTGGCACACTGGCAAATCTCTGGCAGGAATCGCATTTCCATGCGTGAATTTGTGCATCCTTCTTCATCGTGGGCCAATAATATCCTTGACGGATTATTTTGTGAGTGAGAGATTGGCCAGCTGAATGGTTACCACAAATCCCTTCATGTACCTCTCTTAGGACATAATTGGCTTCGGTTGTCCCCATGCATTTTAGGTAGGGGAGTGAGAAACCTCTCTTGTATAATACCCCATCAATCAAGGTATAATATGGGGCCTTGTACTTCAAACGCCGAGCCTCCAGCTTATCCTCAGGCAGGACTTCTTCTGTCAGGTATGTTATTATTGGATCCATCCACCCAAGTTTGTTGTCTACCTGATTAATTGCATGCTCTCCCTTCTCGTGACTTGGTTCCTTGAGTATTTCAAAAAGCACACTTTGTGTAAGTCTTGGGGCTGATGCCGTTGCGAGCTTAGCAAGTGCATCCGCATATGTGTTCTATTCTCTTGGTACCTGGGTGATGTGGTATTCTTCAAACTTTTCGAGCAGGTTTTTCACCTTGGCTAAGTAAGATATCATGCTGCCTTCCCTTGCTTGGTACATTGAATTTGCCTGCCTGACCACCAATTGCGAGTAGCTATAAATTTGTAGCCTTCTAGCTCCTATTGACCCTGCCATTCTCAGACATGCGATCAAGGCTTCATATTTGGATTCATTGTTTGTTGCCTTAAACTCGAGGCGGATGACATATTCGAGTTTAACAAAGTCAGGTCCTGGTGTCGTGAGTATGAATCTAGCACCGCTGCCATGCTCACTAGATGAGCCATCTACATGCAAGGTCCAGAATGTGGTTCGGTCTTCATGCTCCCTCTCCTCTTCAGTACCCAGGGACTGGTCCTCTGTTGTTCCCAACGCGGTGTATTCAGCAATGAAATCGGCGGCTGCCTGAGCCTTTACTGTTGTTCTTGGGATGTAGGAAATCCTGAACTGTCCCAGCTCTATTTACCATTTGATTAACCTCCCTGAGGTCTCTGGTTTTTGGAGTATCTGCCTCAACGGACAATTAGCTGGGATAGTGATGGCGTGGGCCTGGAAATAAGGCTTGAGGTTCCTGGATGACACCACTAAAGCTAAAGCTAGCTTTTCTATAGTTGGATACCTTGTTTTGGCTGGCGCCATGGCTTTGCTCACATAATAAACCGGGTACTGGACTGAGGCTTCCTCGCGGATGAGGGCGGAGTTGACTGCTATTTCTGAAAGAGCCAAGTATAAGAAGAGTGTCTCTCCAAATACCGGCTTGGATAGCAACGGTGCTGAGCTTAGATACTGCTTGAGCTGAGTAAACGCCTCTTCACATTCTTCTGTCCATGCAAAACTTTTGGATCCTTTCAAGATCTTAAAGAATGGCAGGCACTTGTCAGTCGCTTTGGATACGAATTGATTCAGGGCCGCTATCCTCCCAGTCAGTCTTTGGACATCTTTAATTTTTGTCGGGGAATTCATTTCCAGAATGGCACGGATCTTGTCGGGGTTAGCCTTAATTCCCCTTTGGTTTACCATGAACCCTAAGAACTTCCTAGAGGATACTTCAAAGACACATTTCGCCGGGTTCATCATCATCTTATGCTTCCTGAGGATGAAGAACATTTGGTCCAGATCAGTCAGGTGGTGTGAGGCTTTGACGCTCTTGACGAGCATGTCTTCCACATATACCTCCATGGTTTTCTCTATCTGCTGAGCAAACATCTTGTTCACTAGCCTTTGGTAGGTGGCCCCCACGTTCTTAAGCCCAAAAGGCATTACTTTGTAACAATAGAGCCCCCTGTCTGTTATGAACGAGGTTTTCTCCTAGTCCTGCGGGTGCATCTTGATCTGATTGTACCCTGAAAATGCATCACAAAAACTATACAGTTCATTACCTGCCATAGAATCCACCAGCTGATCTATCCGAGGCAGGGGGAAGCTATCCTTCGGGCAGGCTTTGTTGAGGTCTGTGAAATCCACACAGACTCTCCATTCGCCATTGCTTTTCTTGACCAGTACCACATTTGCCAGCCAATCAGGATAAAGCGCCTCCTTCACAAATCCTGCATTCAACAATTTCTCCACATCTTTCCTGATTGCCTCATATCGTTCGAGGTTGAAGCTTCTCCGTTTCTACCTGACTAGTCAAGAGTTAGGGTCGACATTTAGCCTGTGTACTATGATCTTCGGATCAATACCTAGCATGTTGTCATGGGTCCATGCAAAGACATCTGAGTTTTCCTTCAAGAACCTGATCAATGCTTCTTTTAACTCGCTCGAGACCAGGCTTCCAATCTTTGTTATTTTATTGGGATCGTCCCTGTCTAACTGTACCTCTACCAGGTCTTCCATAGCTTCTCCCTTTATGGTCTCCTTCCATTCACCTTCTCTGCTTTGCGTCAAAATGTCAAGCTCACAGTGCTGGTTATCAGAAGGTAGCATCTCCAGGTCGGGACTTTCCTGCCTGGGGTCTGAGAAAATGGCCAGTGTTTCCATATGAATGTTCTTGTCACTTAGGGATGTGGCATAGCACTTTCTCGACTATTGGTGGTCTCCCCGGACACATCTGGTCCCTCCCCCTTGAGTAGGAAACTTCATCAGCAAATGGTAGGTTGAGGTTGCTGCCTTCAACGCGTTCAGGTTCGATCTTCCTATTATGGCATTGTATGCCGAAGGGGTCTTCATTACCAGGAAGTTGGTCATTACTGTGGATCGGTTAGGGGCACTTCCCACCGTGACAGGGAGTTCGATTGACCCCTCGGGGAAAACTGATTCACCTGTGAAACCCGAAAGAGGAGTTCTCACAGGTTTAAGTGCTTCTCCTTTTAGTCCTATTGCCTCGTAGGCGGGGGCATAAAGGATATCAACTGAACTTCATGTATCTACCAACATGCCGTGTATCATATGGTTAGCCATTTGCGCCGCTATTACTATTGCATCATCATGGAGGTGGTGAACACTCACGGCTTCTCTCTCATCGAAGGTTAACAGGAAGGGATCTCCTCATGGTGTTTTTGGTTGCCTAGTTGTCAGGTTCACCTCAAACTGTTTCTGCATGACTCAAACGTTCCTTGCGTATGCCTTCCTTGCCCTGTTGGAGCTTCCCCCCATGCCTGGGCCTCCTACTATGGTCTGCACACTTCCATTAATCTCCCCCGGTCTGAGTGGCATCACGGACGTGTCTCCCTGCCTGACTTGTTCCTGTTTGGGAGTCTACTCTTGATTTGTAGCTCCTGCCACGAACTGCTGCAGGTGTCCCCTCTGGATCAGGGCTTCTATTTCCTCTTTCAATTCATGGCATCCATTAGTGTCATGCCCATAATCTCTATGGTACCTGCAATACTTCCTCCTGTCTCGGAATTGAAGTGGTGTTCTGATTGGGAAGGGTTTCTTCAGTATGTTGCTCCCTTCAATTTTTATTAGTACTTCTCCACGTGTTGCGTTGAGGGGAGTGAACCTGCCTAGTCTATCCTTAGGGAATCGAGGTTCCTGATTTCTCTCATCATTGTTCATTTCATTGTTGATGGACCCGTTCTTCTGATTCCTTCGTGAATCGGTTCGACCCTCATGTTCCTGCCTAGACCTCCTTCGTGACTCGATGATCTCTTCTGCCGAGATATGCTTATGTGCCTCCACCAACATCTCGGAGAAGGTCCGAGGAGGGTTCCTCGTTACTGAGCAGATGAGGTCATCGTCCTGTAGACCATCTTGCATGGCTTGCAAAGCCTGATCATCGTTTCCTTCTTCAACCTGCATCATAGCTTCTGTAAATCTCTGGATGAACGACTTCAGAGACTCTCATTCTCTTTGGATGATTGAAGAGAGATAGGTAGGAGGCTTTTTTACTGGTCAGGCCCCCAGGAACTGGGCTGTGAAGGCGTCTTCCAGCTACCTGAAAGAACCAACAGTTCTTGGCTTCAAATTGGTAAACCATGTTCTAGCCATCCATCCTAGGGTTAATGGGAAGGCCTTGCACATGATTGCATCCTCGACCCCTTCAAATTCTATCCAAGCCTTATATGCCCCCAAGTGCTCTCCAGGGTCGGTCCGACCCTCATAACGCTCCACATGAGGAATCCTGAAATTAAGCAGGAGGGTAGCCTGCCTTATCTCCAAATTGAATGGTGAGGTGGACTGAGATCCTGCAGGCCACGAGCCTGAGATCCAGTCTGGATGTGGGGGTCTTTCCGACCAACGTGCCCTCGCGCCTCGGCTTCTGCCAAGTCCCTCATGATTTCCTCCTCGAGTAGCCCCTGTTCTTCTGCCCTAATGCGAGTCTTTTCTTCATCTAAGTTCCATCGATTGTGTCGTTTGGGTACCATTTCTCCTCGTACTTTGGCTTTATCATTTTCAGCACGTGTTCTTTTTCTAGCGTCTAGGGAGGCCCTCAAGTTGCTTAGGTCTAGGCCCTCATAAGCTGAGGAGAAGGCGTCACTGAGTGCTCTGTGTCCCGAGCTTCCCTGCCTGTCCTGCTGGTGGTAGGGGGAGGCTCTGACATCTCTTCTAACCCCTCCGTCACGAGGTCCTGAATGTTTGGGCCTCCTTTCACGACCCCTGACGTTATTTTTCACTGCTCCTCCCTCTCTGTGTTCCTGTAGTTGGGTATGGGGGCGTGGGGAATCCACTGGCGCCTGGCTTCTGCGCGTCTGAGAAGGCTGTGATTGATGGTTGTTTTAATTTTGTGCCATTTGCCCTATCAGTTGCTCCAAGCGGTTCTCCACGTCGGACATGCGAGTTCTCTCTAATCGAAGGGCTACTCGCCGGTCACTGCGTCTCCGGGGGGGTAGCTGTGACAACAAAGCTGTTGATTCCCTGGGAACCGTGGCTTCTCAATGAGGGAGGATATTCGTCCTCCTGGGCTGCATATCCCTGATTGGCCTGTTCGACGGCTTAGTGCCACTGTCCTCAACTCGTGTTTCTGGTTGGTCCTCCATATCTAACTCCTCATTCGCGTTGCAATACTGGTTTGGCCGCTAGATCTCTACCTGAGCTGGAATCGGGATTCCTTTTAGATGATCCTTTCACCAGGGATTAAGGCCATGTGTGATTTAGATCTTGGCACAACTTTGATACTTTTCTATTTCCCATAGATGGCACCACTGTTGTTACCTGATTTTCGTCACCTCAATGCTACACGATACCTTCCTAGCTGGATCCTGGATTTCGTCCATAATCCCTGCAAAACAAGACGATAGCGTCAGACTGGGGGCCGGTGGTGTCACCTGCGTTCCCACTCCAATGCCTAAGTCAGTCACGGGGCTGTTCCAAGAGACATTCTTCAGATTTCCCTCAGGGATCCCGCTATGCAGCCTGCCTCAAGTGCTGCACAGAGGGACCTTCCTGAAACCTGTCCAAGGTATGATGGTGACTAGTTCTAGGGTTGTTGGAGAATGTCTAGGGTTCAAGTTTCAAGATAACCGTCCCTTTCTCACTCCTCGAACTTTACCTTAAGTACTCCCTTCTAACAGTTTGGATGCTAGGGTTATGAGCCCCCTTGTGCTGGGATTGTGACACCTGAACTCAGCAAAGAAGGCAAGTATTAAGCCCTAAGCTGTCGATCAATGGGGCTAGCCCATTCCTGCACCTAAGCCAAAGCCGCGCCTGGGCTTCCTTTGGCCCTGCCTGACAGGCTGGGCTTTGCCTGTTCGCTATGGCTTTTGTATGGGTTGAAAAGGAGCCTAGGAAGTTCTCTGACCTTAAGCCCAAAAATGCCCATAACAGTATCAAAATGATCTGTACACTTTTTAAAAAAAACGATGCCAATCTCTTGCACTTTGTGAAAATGTTAGATAGGTCTCTCTATTATAAGTTTTTGTTATTATTGCTATGCTGGTACTTCAAAATTTAAAAATATTGCAAAAACTACAATGTTTTTTATAGTGAAAAGGATTGAGCTTGGTTAAAACAGTATGCTTTATATTTACACTTTTTAAATACTCGCGTGACAATAATGAGACACACAAGATATTGTAAGAAATTTATTGAAAATGAAAAAAGAAATCAAGTAACTAATTTGACATTTTTACAAAGTGCACTCTCATATAAGGACACGTGATTCTATTTTAATTGGAGTAATTAATGTAGATGCCCCAACTATAAAAAGTGTGACACTTAAGTTTTTAAATATATATGTATATATATTGATAATTTTAATCCCTGAATTTCAATCATTTTGGCACAAATTGTTCTTAAACATTTTCTCATCAATTTTTTAATCATTTTTCTTTTATCCTGTCAAATCAACCGCAAAACACATTGAAAATCAACATAAAACTTAAAATCAATTACTCAATATCCATTTAAGTACGATAAAACATTAAAACAACAACCAATCATTCTAACTTATTTCATATTTGTCACACTCATAGAACTTTCATCCTAACTTAAATGTGTTTTAAGCAATTGATTTTATGTTTCACATTGATTTTCATTAAGTTTGTCGTTGATTTGACAGAATAAACGGAAACTGATTAGGGAATGGACCCAAAAAAAGTTAAGGCGCATTTGTGCTAAAGTTATCCAAATTCAAATCCGGAAGTGCCAAAAACAAGTTTAAGGAATAAAATGTCAAACTCCGTATAGTTGAGGGGACATATGTGTCAATTATCCTTTAATTTATGGTGTGGATGGATTCAAAATTTTAACATTGTAGTCCAAATAATTAGATTATTTACTAAATTAAGAGTTAAATAATTTTTTTTAAATTTCTTTTGGATAAAAATATGAGTTTAAATGCTTTGACAATACATAATATAAATTGATTGCAAATTTATTAAGTAAAATAAACACACTCCTTTAGGCAAAATTAAAAATAAAATTAAACTTATTTTCTTAGAATTTAAAGAACTAAAGTAATTGAACACTATAAAAAAATATGGTTAAAACAAAAAATTTAGCTAAACATAATTAAAACAAACATTAAATAAGAGTTATGTTATAAATATATTTTATTATTAGGTAATTGTATTAAATAATTATACTTATATTTCAATATTATATTAAAAATATATTAAATAAGTATATTGTTAAAATTCTAAGATAAACATTGTAAATATCAATTAGTCTAGATAGACAATGTGCTATTTTTAAATAAAATTTTAAATTATGACATTTGATTTTATCATTTGATATTTTTAAATTTTAATTTTAAAAAATATTTGATCGTCCTATTATGAATCACATTTTATAATTATATTATATATTATGATTAGATATAAAAGAAATAAATATACATATATATATATATATATCTATAGATAAGAGATAAAATAATGTTAAAGAAAGAGAGAAAGGAATTAAAAAAATTCAAAGGCCCCTCTAGTGCGGGAGAGCATCCCAAAAGGACTCATTTCAATAAAAAGCGTCTTCTCACTAATAAATCTTTCAAGATAAAGAATTACATTTTAAAAGGTGCTCCAACAATATTTTTTTATAAATTATCTTTATTTCTATTTTCTTTGTAAGTATATACTGCCTTATTTATACTCTTTCTATTTTACATATAAATTCTCTCTCAAATGTTCTAATAGTGGCATGAGAATTTGTGCTATATTAAATTAAAATAATATAATAGTATAATAAAGAGTATATTTGGTTTTCATTATATTTGGAGAGCCAAATTAACTTTATATATTAAAAAGTTAAAAAAAAAAATTTAAGTTGCTTTTCAAAAATTAACTCTTTAAAATTAAAAGGCATAAGATTTTAAAAAGTCTTTCAAAATTTGAAAAATAATAGTTGTCACCAATGAGAATGGATCAGCGGTTAAACTTATATATATGTGACATTTTTAAATGGTTAATATTAAAATATCTACTTTTTTATTAAAATTAAATATTTTAAATTAAAATTTATTACATAAACTATGCTTTTACCGATAATGATCACTAGTCATGATAATTAAAAATACTCTATAAAAATACTCTACTGGTTCAATAGTGGTTGAGATGAAGAATAGTATTAAAAAGTTTTAGAAAAAGAAAAAACTAAGAGCATGCGCCCCGAGCCCGATGAGATATGTTGTTGATGATGCTTTCGTGCTTCATCATTGTTTGATATGATATTTGGAGCAATTTGATGTAATAACTTGTAAGTTTTTTTATGACATGTGTTATTTTTTATTTACTATAATTTATTTATTAATAAATATTGATTTTGAAGAGTGCTCACTTTACATTTAAACCATTACCATTTGACACAATATTTTTTTCTTCATGTTATTATGCTAGAATTTAGCTTGTTCTATTGTAGTATTTTGGGATATGTTGTTGGTTTTTATACATATTATATTGATTGAAAAATGGATATGTCATGACAAACATTGGATAGAAGATTAGAACAATTTGTCAAAGGTGTAAAGGAATTTCTTTATTTTAGTACGACGAATGCATGTGATGGTAATGTTATACTATGTCCTTGCATGAAATATGGAGCACGCTTAACTTCAAAGTTCTTTCTAACCCTGAAGCTAAACGCTTTGAAAAGACCTTGGTTGTTAAGAGAGTGCTCACTTTACATTTAAACCATTACCATTTGACACAATATTTTTTTCTTCATGTTATTATGCTAGAATTTAGCTTGTTCTATTGTAGTATTTTGGGATATGTTGTTGGTTTTTATACATATTATATTGATTGAAAAATGGATATGTCATGACAAATATTGGATAGAAGATCAGAACAATTTGTCAAAGGTGTAAAAGAATTTCTTTATTTTAGTGCGACGAATGCATGTGATGGTAATGTTATACTATGTCCTTGCATGAAATATGGAGCACGCTTAACTTCAAAGTTCTTTCTAACCCTGAAGCTAAACGCTCTGAAAAGACCTTGGTTGTTAAGAGAGTGCTCACTTTACATTTAAACCATTACCATTTGACACAATTCCACACCCGGGCGATGTGGGATTGGACACCAATCTCTGCCAGTAAGGTAGCTTGCCAGTGCCCTGCACCCGCCTACACTTACCCTGGCTCTAGATCCTGGTCGTTACAATCCACCCCCCCTTGGGGCCTAGCATCCTTGCTGACACATTTCGGGCCGAGTACAGGCTCTGATACCATTTGTAGCGCCACACTTTCTCTCCAACCAATATTGTCTCCAATTTAGCCGCTGCACTTCAGACGGTATGGAGTTTTTGGTTAGACTTCCCAGGGGGTCACCCATCCCAGGAATGCTCCTACTAGAGCACGCTTAACTACAGAGTTCAGCCACACTTTCTCTTTAACCAATATTGTCTCCAATTTAGCCACTGCACTTCAGAAATGTATGGAGTTTTTGGTCAGACTTTCCAGGGAGTCACCCATCCTTGGAATGCTCCCACTGGAGCATGCTTAACTCCAGAGTTCTTCCTAACCCTGAAGCCAAACGCTCTGAAAAAGCCTTGGTTGTTAAGAGAATGCTCACTTTACATTTGAACCATTACCATTTGACACCCTTCCACACCAAGGCGATGTGAGATTGGACACCAATCTCTGCCAGTAAGGTAGCCTGTCAGTGCCCCGCACCCATCTACACTTACCCTGGCTCTAGATCCTGGTTGTTACATTAAGTCCACCGAAAAATGTTGCAACTCAAAATGATGAATTGTCGGCTAAAGATCAAAATATCCTTAGAGATGTTGCGATGGTTCTTAGCCCTTTGTTTCTCATAGCCTATTGTGGAAGAGAATATTCATAATGATGAAGATTGCGAAGAAGTTTATACTCGTAACAAGGGCTAATATCAAACACACCTTGGGAGGTTTTGTTCAAAGCTAAATAGGTCCATGTGGTTTTCAAAATGTCAAAATAACTCATCGCCGTTACAATGTTTCTGTTAAAATTGACAAAAGAAGTGTAGTTTAGTAATTTTATATTAAAAATACAACGTAGAAATATATTATCATTAAAATATTAATAATTTTTAAAAACTTATATTTTAATAATATTTATATTTTTTTATATAATATTTATATATAATATAATATAAATTAGAAATATAATTTATATTATTCTAATTTAATATAGAAAAGATCTCTGATTATCTCCGACGGGTAATTGACAAATGGGAGCCTCTCCGGGCAGTGGGCAAGAGCTTCTTTAACATGGCTTTGTAGATCTAAAACCCTCAGGAAAGTGAAAATTTCATAGCCATGGATGAGCGAGCAAAGCAGCGAAGGTTGGCAGTTTATGGTTGGTAATGGTTCTCTTTATGTACTTATTTATGCAGTCAGTTTTACTTATGATCGAATTCTTTTCCTCTTAATGAAAAGTAACTCCACCAATTGCTTTCGATTTCTTCTCTGCAGTTCTATTGTACTCCCTTTTAGGTATTCTTGTTGTAATTTCATTTTACAGAGATTTTGCCGGAGCTCTAGCTAAATGAAAAGAGAAAGATAAAGATAGACAGAGGAGAGATAGAGATAAAAAGGTATATTAGTCTTACAAATGAGTTTTAAACGTATATTTAGTATTTTTGCTGTGCCATGTAGAAAAGAGAAGGTTAATATTTGGATAGAAGTTAACGATAGGGACTATTTTTAACATTTTCAAAGCCAGAGGGATCAAATTTTTAATAAGGCGAAACCTCAGAGGATCTTATGGTAATATTTCCTTGCAAAAATTGGAAAATGATTTGGATAAATAAATAATTAATTAGTTAGCTTTGCAATTAATATTATTTGTACTCTATGTATAATTATTTATAAGTTTCTTTGAATCAATATATATATATATATATTTTGCTTCTATTAGGTTTTTTAGGACCTTTAGATATTATAGTATGCTGTGGCTTCTGTGTGCCTTTTACAATGGCTATATTTGCCTTCACAATTTGCCAAAATTTTTTTATGCGGAATAGACAGAGACTTAACGATTTGGCAACATGCATGCATAAAAGCGTCATCAAGTGGCAACATTCTTGCATAAAAGCATCTCCGAGTGGCGGCATGCATGCAATGAAGTGTCACCACATGGTGCCATGCATGCAATGAAGCCTTGCCACATGGTGCCATACATGCAATGAAGCATCATCACGTGGTGATGCGCATGCGTTAAGGCATCGAATATTGCAACGCTTCTACCTAAAGCAGCACCACAAATTTGCGACGCTTCACTTAAGAAGCATTGCAATTTGAGACTGAAGTGTTGCAAATTAGGAATGAGTGTTGCAATTTTGCGATGCTTTATTTTAAAGCATTGCAAATTTCTGACGCTTTAAATAGGTGTCCCACTTTTCCCTTTATTTTTATTTTCCGCTTTGTCTTTCTTTCACATTTTCAGTTCCCGTGATTTTAATTTCTTTTAGTGCGTTTCCTTAAATTTAGAACAAAACCATCACAAATAGCACTACAAACCATGGACGAAGAGGAGCAAGGAAGATTGAAAAACTCTAAATGTTGGGTAATTGTATTTTGTACATTGTTTTAAAGAAATTTGTATGTGTGTTTTATGAGTTTGGTGTTTGCGGTTGAGTTTGCCGATTTTGATTTTTGGAGTATGTGGGTGTGCCGATTTTGATGCTTGGATTATGTGGGTGTGTCGATTTCAATGTTTAGATTTGTGAATGTGCCGATTTTAATGCTTGGGTTGTGGGTGTGCTGATTTTGATGCTTGTGGGTATGTCGATTTTGATGTTTTGGGTTTGTGGGTGTGCCAGTTTTGATGCTTGGAGTTTTGTTGGTGTGCCAATTTTGAACATTGTTTACATTGGTGATGCTTGTCTTTTGAATAATGTTAGTTTTTAGATTTTGAAAAGGAAAACGCTTCTAGAATACAAGCATTGCCTTTTTTTGGCGGTGGATTTTTAAATTATTCATCACTAAAAGAAAAAAGGGAGATGTTTCATTTTTAAAAGCATTGCCCCTTTTTTTGCCACATTTTTTCTTTTGCATCACAAAAGCGTTGCTGTTTGAATAATTTATTTCCTTTTATTTCCTCAATTGGATGATGCTATGAAGTTTCGCTTTTAGTGATCCTTACGGGGACACTTTTAAAGCGTGTTCTTTGTTAAAAATGACGACGCTTTTTTTACAGACCCTTTTAGCACTGCACAATTAAGATACACATATTAAAATAATCATTTTTATGTGTTTTGGAATGCTTTTAAAACATTACCTATAAGGATAGTTGGACATAGTGAGATATGCATTTGCAAATAACTATTTTTACATTTATGGTTATTTAACAATTATAACAAGGTTTATTTAAATGTTATTAATTTTTAAGTTTAAACTATATTAAACATGTATTAATTTTTTTTTAAATATATTTATGTACTTGTTAATAATATAATTATACTTTGAGCAATGTAATATTTTCATGAATAATATATGAAGTTCAATTTAATCTATTATTTATAATGTATTATTTATATAAAAATATTTTTTGTCCAATATATTGCACCAAATATTATATAGAAATAATATGCTACAATAGAGTTTGCATAAAAAGTCCAATACAATACAATACCAAAAAAAAAGTACAATATAATCCTGGATATTTGTAACATCCCATTTTACAACAATACTAATTTTTTTTTGTAATTTATCAAGTTTGACCATGAGTGGGCAATAGTTGACTTTTTGTGTGGTCAAGCTTGAGATTTGAATTTAGTACCGTAGCGTAGAGCTCGTCGATACGAGTTCGTAGACTAGTGGTACACTTAATTCCAAGTTACGGTTTAAAAGTTGTGGCCAAATGAAATTCAAGAGCATTTTGGTCTTTTACTAAAAAGGTCCAATTTAAATCAAATTTTCTTTTCCTTCTTCTCCCCGCATGACCTCTCCCCCATTTTTTCCTTCCTCTGCCCGATTTCCCCCTTTCTCTGGTTACTGTGCCGCCGGACATTCCAAAGGAAATTTCTCCATTTTTCGGCGACGGCGGGCTAGCATCACACATGGAAAAGGAAGCTCCTAGTCCTCTCTACCTCTCCACGTGAAAGGTTAGCCGTGAAAGCTCCATTTTCGCCGGCAACCTTGAAGAATCTGGTGACTGGTTTTTCCTTTGAACGCCGGATTCCGGCGAGAAATCGACTAACCCACCAGCCAAGCAAGGTTGCCTACGTCTTCTTATTTCTTCCCATGACGAGTAGTGCACCCCTGAAATTGCCAGAAAAACCATAAAAATCGGTGAGCTCATTTTCTCCGATTGCCGATTTCTAGTGAGTTTCCGGCAATGGGATAGCTCTTTTTCTTTGTTTTGGACCTTTTAAACATGATTCTGGGTTCCTTTCTGCTCAATTTCTGTTTAGTTAGCTGATGTGAACTATCCAAGTGAACCCTTGACTTTTTGATGGAATTCCGGTCACCGCCGGCACACCCAGATCAAATTCAGGTCATCAATATTTTTATTATGTCTTGGGATTTATTTTGATATATCATTTTCCTATAATTGATGAATATTTAGAATTTCCCTAATTTAAGCTTGAGTTTAAAGAAATGTTTTGTAAAACTTTTCTGTTACTTGCTTATTTGGGAATTGTAGTTGAAGTTACATAACTTTTTCTGATGTGAGGTTTATTGCATCTATTAGTAAACTTAACAAACTTTCTGTAGCCTTTGAATCACTGCAATTTGGTTGAGAATTGAAAGAATTATGTTTATTTGCAATTGGGTAATGGTGTTTGTTTATTTATGGGCATATGTTGCTGTTTGGGTTGTGGGATTTGTAGGAGATGTTTTAGAATGATATTCTTGCTTGGTTTTGATGTTGAAGAACTGTTGGTTGTATTGTTGTAATATATAATTAATTAAAGTTTAAGATGTTATGTTTGGTTTGGTAAGATGGGGCTTTTGCTGAGGGTCATTTGGAGAGTTGATTTTTCTTTTATTCTGAACGATCTTTAGTTGGATCCTTGAGAAATTAAAATGCATTTTTGGATTTTCATGCGGTGTGTGTGTTGTTTGGCATGAAAGGAAAGTTTATAAAAACTATTTTAAAAGTTAAGATTAATGTTTGTATTGGCCATGTTATAAAGTAAAAGGAAAAATTAGATAATAAGTTGGATTATATTGGTTTTTAAGTAGTTTGCACTTAATCGGAAGCAAATTGATTTATACGAACACCGAATTGAGTTTTGTAACTTTAGTTGGATTTTAGAGACATTCCAGAAGGCTAAAGTGACTTTCAAATTGCTTCCCATACTTGTTTTCTTGGGATTATGAAGCTCTAACTGGAAAAATGATCAATTTTATAGACTATATATTTAGTAAGGGTCGCCGTGGACCCTTTTATTGTTAAGCTTTGTGTTTTAAATTATGGAATGTTAAGATTTGGTACTGGAATTTTGTGGTTATTAAGGACCATTATGTTGCATTTTACTATTCCTCTTTAAAATAGTTGGTATTGCCATTTCTTTCATAATGTGTTTAGAGGAAGAAACATTGCATGACTATTATTCATATTTGAGCCATAGGGACATTCGATTGTGATTGTAATTGGATTCCATATTTTATTTAGAATAAATATGGAATTGATGGGTGTGAATGATTATATATTTGGTTTAAAGATATGAGTTGAGCTATAACTAATTATATGTTGTTGGGAAGACGATTATGAATTTGGAGGTGGATGACGTGTTTAAGAAAAATGAAATAGCGAATGAACACAAAAACTGGAGGCTGAGTTAAATTGTGATATAAGAAATTTTATATTGGCCTCGGTACCTTCAGTGATTCAATAACTTTTCACCCAACACTGCCACAATGCCTTAGAAATTAAGGATCGTGATGATGGTTACCCTTACTCGTTACCGCCACGATGCTTTGGGACGAAGGATCGTGATGATGGTTACCTTTACCCACTACCACCACGATGACTTAGAATAAAGGATTGAGATGATGGTTACCCCCTCATTGTGATCTTGAAATTGTGATTGGTTGCCGATGTGAGGTAACTTGGAATGGTGATTTGTATTTTGGGTAATGTGAATTGCTTTGTGGTTTTAGAGTGTTGAATGTTTTATGTTGCTTTTAGCTTTGAAATAAGTTAAATTGGGCAAATACTTAACTATTTTGTGTATAATCTTATTGAGGTAGCATCCTTGTTTATGTGTTATATATTTCAAGTACATTTTGGAATGAGTTGGCATGCTGTTCTTATGTAATGATATGAATGATATCTATGGTTGGTGACTAATTGGGCGATGGTTCATGCAGCCATATTGTTTACTTGGACGATAGTTTATGCCGCAAGATTGTGTCTACGTTTTTATATATATGAAGGGACAATGATTTATTCACATATATGTCTGTGGCTTTTCACTGATATATTCTATATATATATGGTTATCATCTTTTTAAATGGTTTGAAAAGTTTTGATGAAACTAAAAGTGATTAAAATATTATTAATGTTTGATTATTCTGATGATCATGCAATATATGAAATTGTTTATAATTTTTATATGATGAGATATTGTGATTGATTGATGGTTTATCGATAATTCTGTGCATGACTGATTATACCGTGTCAGGACCTGGAAAACTCGGTTAGATGGGTTCGGGCTTGAAGAGTATGTCATCTAATGATATATGATATGTTTTAGCTTGAGTGCCTCACATGTATTGAATTGCTTATACATGTGTTGGACTTATGTCCTAAATAAATTTAAGTATTATATTTGCATTCTCATTTGTTAAATACAAAATTTACTTTTAAGAACTACAGGTAGCTTGATCCCTATTAATAAGGGTATGTAGGCAGCTCAGATTTTAGACTGAGTCAAGCTATGAAAAATATAAATAATGTACTTATTTGATTGTTAAAGTAATTTACTGAGATGTAGTTACTATGTAGATATGATGTACTAGATTGAATTATGTATAAGAATGTATTTTCTTGCAGGAATTGTAATTATATGTATTTGAGGAATGTACCAAAAACAGATGAAATGCTGCCGAAATTTTTTAATAAAATTTCTAGCTTTGGGTAATTTCTTAGTTGGGTTTTTATTTTAATAATGGTTTAGTGGAGATAAATGATTGCTTAATGGCTTAATAGAAATATTAAATCATGCAGGTAAGATTTAGGCGGATTGAGTCCCTGTCAATATTAAATGAACATTGGGTGTTTTATGCATTTAGTTAGCCTTAAGTAGCTGTCTGGTACGAGAAATGAAAAGTAGGGAGGATGGAATAGGGAGGAGAGGTTGAAAAGTGGAGGGATTGAAAATTTCAATACACTCATGTTTAGTATGACATGGATGGAAAACTTCTTTTCATCCTTTGTTTGGTATAAAAAGAAAAAATTGAATGAAAGATAACAAAAATCTGATCTTATCAACTAATTATAACGTTTTCAATTGTTAAATAACATTAAGAATTAAGAACAGTATGAAGTATTAAATTATATTTTCAATTTTTAATTTATAAAGTTTTTATATTACTTAATTCCATTAATGAAAGATGTAAATTCATTGGAAAATAAAATACGAATGTTGAATGAAATGATTATTGCTATTTGCTAAAATAAAAAATCATTGATTATTGCTATATGCTATAATAAAAAATCATTGATTTAACTGAATAATTAAGGGTCTATTTGTTAAGGCATTCAGTTTTTATTTTTGGTTTTTAGCTTTTCTTTATGGTTTATAGTTTTTGTTTATGGTTTTGGTTTAATTTTTTGCTAAAAAGAAAAAAATAAAAAAAACCACCATTTTTTTATTTTTTATTTTTATGAAAAAATATATATTATTATTTTTGGTAAAAAAAATATTTTTATTAATTTTTTTTAAAACTTTACAAATAAATTTAAACAAATTCAAATTTGATTAATGTCGAACACCAAATCTTGGTCATATTCGATTAATATCCTGGCCTCGACCAGGCAGTGCCGAGTTCTAGCCCGACTCTAGTAGTCCCGGGTTCAGTCTCCGACCTGGGCAATCTCAGGTTCTGGCCCGACCCAGGTAGTTCTGGGTTCTGGCCTGACCCGAGCCGTCCCAGGTTCAGGCTATGACCGGGCAATCCCAGGTTCCGGCAGGACGCGGGCAGTCCCTGGTTCTGGCTTCGACCGAGCAGTGATGGGTTTCTGCTCCGAACTGGACCGATTTGGAGGTCCTAGGTTCCAACCCCCCAAGCGGTCCTGGATTCCAACTCTGATGGGCAGTCTCGGGTTCCGGCCCCAACTAGGCGATCCTGGATTCTAGCTCGACCGAGCGGTCTCGGCCTGACCCGGGCGGTCTTGGCTTCTGGCCTCGATCGAGCAATCCCAGCTTCTGGCATGAACTAGGCAGTCTCGAGTTCCGACCCTGACTAAAAAAAAAATTTTAAAAATGAAAATGAAAATGACTTTTTAACGGTTTTTTTTTTTTTTAAAAAGTGAAAATTGTTTTTGTTTTAAAAAAAAATGAAAATGGTTATCAAACACATTTTTATTTTTTAGTTTTAAAAAAAAAGTTATTAAACGCATTATCATTTTTAGTTTTCAAAACATTCAAAAACAAAAACTAAAAATAAAAAATGAATGAGTTATCAAACAACACCTAAATATAATAGATTGACGTTTGTCTTCTTCTCAGGTCAATGGATCTTCTTAATTGACTCTATATGTGATAGGCATAAAATGTTCATGTTTTTATGCCACTTTTTATATTGAATTTTAGCTAGATTATGTTTAATTGTTAAGGAAAAATACTTAATTACTGTGTTTTTCTATTTTCAGTAAAAGAAAGACAAATGCTGGAATTACCTTATTTCTGCTCAACCTTTACTGAGAAAATCATATCTGAAGCCACACTTGAAATTTTTGTGCGATTCTAGTTGCTAATAATTATTGATTCACTAAGATTCAATTCTGAAAAGTTTCATTACAATTGGTTTGGTCAATCAGTGCCAGTTTGATTTACAAATTCAATAAATTCATCAGTTGCGGCAGATTTACACTATTTCGGAAAAATGAGGAATTGAGTGTCTTCCTGATGTCCAAATTGTGCGATCAATATATTCCTGGAAAGATAAGAGATAGACCTAAATTTTACAATAAAAATCACTAAATTCTGAGTTCATTTGGTTATCCAAAGTGTACTTGGAATCTGCCTGACGGTCATTAAAAGATAAAAAAAGAAAGTTTTATGCTTACTAGGATTACCATTGTGATTGGACTGCCATGTCACCACCTATCAGCCATGTGTCCGAATTTGCCACATCACATGATACATGGAAGGTCGGATTATTCTAAATATTTTAATTGGAATAATATTTGGGATAAAAGGAAGGGATTTAAAGATTGATTATAATTCCTAATGAGATTAGGGATGTTTCCTTATCTCTAGTGTGAACATGGGACACAATTTACCTTAAGATCCTTGAGGTGGTAGGCCAGTCTAGGGAAATTAGGAGTTGGAGATTGAGTTTACATATTATCTCCTATTTTCTCTAGGTTTTAGAAGGGTTTTTGGATTAAACCTCTTCTAAACATTCCCTATAAATACCATGCATTGCTGAAGGGAAAAACAAAATTCAAAACCTACAGCTCTCTTTTCTCTTTGCCGCACACCCTACTATTCTTTCTCCCTCACGACAGCAGCCTTATTTTAGGTTTTTATTTAGCTTTTATTTAGTTAAACCATAATGAAGTCGTGATACACACAGCAAGGGTACAAGGGGATTCGACCAAAGCTATTGGAGGAGTCTACTTGATGCCTTGATCATAGTTTGAAAAAGCCAAGGATTGAAGATTGAATGACCAATTTCCAGCAGCCATCACTATTGGATTTGATTCCTTTTCTCTTTACTTTCTTGTTATTTAATCTATGTTATTTCTTTATTACTTGATGGATAATTTAGAAATCATGTGTAACTAATTTTACTATGAGGATTGTGATGTAACCCTATTACAATTATTTAGTTCTTAATGCATATTTAGTTTGATTCATGTTTAAAAGCTAATATTTCATTATAGTACTTAATGCTTCCATGAAAAGGTAGATTGATCTAGTATTTATATTGGCTTAGGAATAAGGAGTATGAATATGGAAAGATAATGAAATATATGTTTATAGGAATATTGCATGCCTTAGTGACAACTTTAACAAGTATTTATTGGGTTTGCATGTCTTAGGGCTTAAATTTCCAATTTATATTAGGGATAATTATATACGTTGTGCTTGCTAGATTAGAATGCATTGAGGAATTAACTTCTAGTCACTTGTGGTTAAATGGGGGTTAACTTATGAATCTATATCGCATTAGGACTAAATATGAGTAATAGTGGTGAAATCATGATCCTCATTCTTTATAATCTCTGAATACCTATTTTGCTGCCTTGTTCTTTAATTTTATTATTGCTGTCTTCATTTATTCATGCTTGGTTACTCAATACACAATCATTCAACAAATACTTTTTTTAATTTCAATTGATTTAGTTAACAATATTTTTATTTGTAAAACTAGAGACATTATTCCTCGTGGGATCGATACAAGTTTTCTAAACAAAAACCACACTTTATTACTTGTTGATTCGTACACTTGCGAGTTGATCTAAAATATACCACAACAATATGGATAATACACATTCCAGTTGACCGATCAACCATAGAAAATCTGCTAAAGATTAAGTCTCAAAATGTCAGAAAGGCCTACTGCCTATGTGACACAAATGTCTATTAGTACACTACTACAAAAAAGCCCTATGGACGACAGACGTAATTTTATATCGGCGTCGGTTATCAAAGAAAGCCGACGTCGATACAATAAGACGACGGTTACTAAGTTTGAAAGAGAATAAAGAAAACATAAACGACGGTTTTTCTAATAACCGTTATCAATGTTGTAATTAAAGATGACGGTTCTATTAATAACCATCGCAAATAAGCTCTCAAGACACGTGGCATCCACGTTTCTGCCACGTGTTTGTCAAAGGGTATAGACCACGGTTTCTTAAAACCATCGTCGTTATTACAACATAGACGACAATTTCCTTATGAAACCGTCGTCTTTTAGTATACTATAGACAACGGTTTTAGCTTATGACCGTTGTCTATAGTCTTGCCTTTTTCCCTGTATTTCTCCACGTGTCACGTAGTTTTAAAGGTTGAAAAATAGCCATTGCAAAAATAGCCGTTGCAAAAAGATGTAGCCGTTGTAATTTGTTGTGTCTATATATTTTCATTTTTGTTCTCAATCAAATTGACTTCTTAATAAGAAATTTTTTTTTTCATTTCTCTCATAATTTTTTTTCAAATTCTTTTAGTGATAATCAAAAATATTCAAATAGCATTTATTTAGAATTTAAGTCATCAATTTGTTAAAGCTTGAAGTTGAATGTTGTAAAAAAGATCACCATCAAAGGTAAGTAATTTTTATATTTTACCACATTAAATTTTTATGTTATTGCATTATCATTTAAATTAAATTAGTTATATAAATTTTATTTTCATAAATTAATTATTTTATAATTATTAGGTTATGAACATTTAAATTCTTCAATGATATATATATATATGTTGTGCTTTTATTAAATTTTTTAGTTTGTTTAAATATTTAATATGTTATAATCTCATATAGTATTGTTATTTATTATATATTTTATATTGTTGTAGTTAATTTTAGAATATAGTAAAATATTAATATTAATTAGTTGTGTAATTATCGTTATTTCTATATTTATTGTTTATTTAATTATTGTTCTCTATTTATTTTCTATTATTGAATTGTTAATTATTAAATGTTGGTTAAATTGTTAGTAATATTTATTTATTGCTATATTTTAAATCATTTTTGTTTAAATTAGTTTAAATTAGTTGTTCTTCAAATAGATAAAATGGACAAATCATGGATAATGATGGATAGGAGAACCGATGCATTTCAAAAGGGTTTTGAAATGTTTTTAGAATTTACTAAGTAAAATGCAAATAGAGATGGTAAAATTCGATGTCCTTGTATGGAATATGAGAATTTATTTTTTAGCACTATTGAAGAAGTGAGAGGGCATGTATACTTTAAGGGGTTTGATACGAATTATCGTAAGTGGATTTTACATGGAGAAGAGTTGGAAGAATATTGTGGAGATTGTTCTAGAGTTAGTGGAATTAGTAAAAACAATAACACTGAAAGTCATTTTACCCACATAAATACGGATGATGAAGATGTGGCGGGTAATAATATTGACATGGTGAATGATGCTTGTGACAAGTTTGTGGATAATCCCGGTGAATTTAAGAGGTTGTTGGAGGATGCCGAAACTCCTTTGTATCCAGGTTGTATGAACTTTACCAAACTATCAAGTTTGGTAAAGTTGTACAATTTGAAATCGAAATAGGGTCTTTCGGACACAAGTTTTTTCGAATTATTAAAGTTGTTGCGGGAAATGCTACCGAGCGATAACGTTTTGCCAGATTCTATTTACAACGTGAAAAAGACTCTAACAGCATTGGGCATGGATCATGAGAAGATACATTGTTGTCGCAACAACTGCATTCTTTACCGAAAAGAATTTGAAGTGCAAGAAATTTGTCCTAAATGCCGAGCATCGAGGTGGAAGGAAACTAAGGATGGAACTAAACGTGTAAATGTCCCCCATAAAGTCATGTGGTATTTTCCACCCATTCCACAGTTCAAGAAGAAATTTCAAAGCGTTGATACAGCTAAAAATCTAATGTGGCATGGAAATGAACGAAAGGTCGCAGTTGGGAAGTTAAGTCATCCCACCGATTCACCTTCTTGAAAGCTAGTTGATCGCATGTGGCCTAATTTTGGTAATGAATGTTGAAACTTAAGGCTTGAAATTGCAGCTGATGGCATTAACCCGCATAAGCATATGAATTCTCAATACAGTTGTTGGCCTGTGCTTACAATTACATATAATCTTCCACCATGGTTGTGTATGAAGCGGAAGTTTATAATGTTGACAGTGTTGATATCTAGACCGAAGCAGCCTGGCAATGATATAGATGTTTATCTGTAGCCATTAATTGACGATCTTAAGCAATTGTGGGATAAGGGGGTGCGAACTTGGGATGCGTGTAAGCGGGAATTTTTCACTTTGCGAGCAATATTATTGTGGACTATAAATGACTTCCCCGCATATAGTAATTTGTCTGGTCATACCACTAAAAGATATTTTGCTTGTCTTATTTGCAGCGAGAACACGTGTGCTCAGAGTTTGAAAAATGGTAGAAAAATGAGTTATTGCGGACATAGGAGGAATTTTCCGAGTGATCATCATTTTCAAAAGCAGAAGAAGTCTTTCAATGGATTTCAGGAGTTTCGTCCAACTCCTTTCCCTGTGACAGGAGAAGATATACTTCGAAAACTTGACTCTAAGTCATTTGATAGTGGTAATAAGAGAAAAAAGTCTACTGCTGATCGAGATTACTGGAAGAAAAAGTCTATATTTTTTGAGCTTGACTATTGGAAGTCATTATATGTGAGGCATAACTTAGATGTCATGCATATTGAAAAAAATGTATGTGAGAGCATTGTTGGCACATTGCTTAACATTCCTGGAAAAACTAAAGATGGACTTAATTCTCGGCTTGATTTGGTCGAAATGGGCATAAAAAGTGATTTGGCTCTTGTTGTTGAAGAGAGAAGGACATATCTACCACCTGCAAGTTACACTTTATCCAAGGAAGAGAAGAAAACTTTTTGCAAGTGTTTGGTAAATTTAAAGGTTCCCAATGGCTACTCTTCAAATTTTTGAAATATTGTGTCGATGAATAATTTAAAGTTGAAAGGCATGAAATCTCATGATTTAATACATTGATGCAACAACTGATGCTTGTTGCACTACGATCAATCCTCCCAAAAAATGTCCGACATGTAATAATGAGATTTTGTTTTTTCTTCAACGCTATATGCAAAAAAAAGATTGATGTTTCAAATTTGGACATTATTCAGATAGATCTTGTCAAGACATTGTGTTTACTTGAAAAGTATTTTCCTCCGTCTTTCTTTGATATAATGGTTCATGTAACTGTTCATTTGGTTCGAGAAGTGCGATTGTGTGGGCCAGTTTTCTTTCGGTGGATGTATCCATTTGAGAGATACATGAAAGTGTTGAAGGGGTATGTTCGCAATCATTACCGCCTAGAAGGCTGCATTGCAGAGAACTACATCGCTAAGGAAGCAATCAAATTTTGTAGCGAGTATCAAAAAGGCATGCATGCAATCGGGAACCCACCTGGCTGCCATGAAGTACAATGTGTGAAAGATGATACTGGTGACCCTTTGAAGGGTGGTAATTTGTTGGGTATTACTCATGACCTATGGGAGCAAGTACATTTGTACATACTTTCAAATACACCCGAAGTACAACTTTATTTGGAGTAAGTTTAATGCTCTATTTTTTAATCCATATTATATTGAATATTGGTTTACTATAGTCATTAACTTTTGTTTTCTTTAGGAAACATATGAAGAGTTTGAAGTGTGATATTCGTAACAAAACAAGAAAAGCAAAATGGTTTCAAAACGAGCAAAATCGTTCTTTCATTTATTGGTTCCGAGATGAAGTAAGTTTAACATTAATTGTTACTTTTATTGCAAACATATATTTGATGCATTTAATTACTAATAGTGCGTGTTGTGTTTTTGCAAATTCAAAATGAATTGAGTGACCCAGATAATGGTGTGTCACATACATTGAGATGGATAGCATTGGGACCACGTTTTGAAGTAATGACTATTCAGGCTACGACATCAACGGAATCCGATACCATACAGTTGAAAAAGACAACAAGCGTGTTACACAGAATAGCGGCGTAAGCTTGGTGGGATCGATGCAGTATTCAAGTGCAAAAGACGACAATCCAAAATTCACCGATATGTCGTTCTATGGTATAGTGGTCGGAATATGAGATGTGGATTACATTAAATTTCGAAGTCCGGTGTTCAAATGTGATTGGGCTGACATCAATCATGGTGTTAAGAAAGATGATTGTGGATTTATATGTGTCAACTTCAACAAACTTGGTCACAAATTTGATCCATTTATTTTGGCTTCTCAAGCAACACAAGTATTTTATGTGGAGGATCATTTTGATTCACAATGGTCGGTGGTATTAAGCACTCCTCATTACACACAGACTAAATCTTCTAAAGATGATACATTTGGAGACATTGCTTTGATTCATACTCCATTTGCTACACAAATACCTAATGAAGAGATTGATCATGATGCTGAGGACTACGAACAAGTCTGTGTTCGTAATGATTGTAATGGAATATGGATTAAAAATAAAGAATAATGTTGATTGTGTTTAATTAATTTTTTCCCTTTTATTAAATTATATCAAATATGTCCAATTTTTTTTTTTTTATAATTTTTCAATATACAAATCTTGAAGGTAAATATATTAATTAGGATTTTGTTAACAATTTTAAGTTACTTAAAAATATTTTAAACAATTATATTAAAAATATTTCAATTATATTAAACAATTATATTTAAACAATTTTAAGTTATTTAAAATATTTCAATTATATTAAAAATATTTAAATTATATTAAAAATAATTTAATTTAATATTTATAAAAAAGTTAGGTGTTAATTAGTAAGTTTAAAAATATTTTAAGTATATTAAAAATAGTTTAATTTAAATTTTATAAATAATTTAGGTATTAATTAGTAAGTTTAATTTATATTTTTATTATATTAAAATAGTTTAATTATATTAAACAAGATACATTTAAATTTTATAAAAAAATTAGGTGTTAATTAGTAAGTTTATAAATATTTAACTTATATTAAAATAGTTTAATTTAAAATTTATAAATTTTAGGTGTTAATTTAAAATTTATAAACTTATTTTTTACCTGGATATCCAGGCGCCTGAATTGTCACCTGGATACANTTTAATTATCCAGGCGCCTGAAGTGGCACCTGGATACATGTCTGGCATCCTCTGGTTCGACAGTTCTAAAAAAAAATTTCGATTTAAAACAAAACGGCGCCGTTTAGTTAGCGCCGGTTTTTAGTACCAAAACCATCGTCTATGTAATATAAAATTGTAGCTCCAAGTCCACCAGCTTCTCATATTCAATAGGTTTAATTCTGACTTCCAAACAGATTTGATCTATTATGATATAAACTCTAAATGCTTGACATGCAACCTATAGAAACAAGCAATAGGTTGCTAAAGAAATCAATCTTTGAGCATTTTTATATTTTCCATTGTAAAAGTTTAAGAAAACGAATAAAATTAATTAATATTATTCACCATGTAGTAGCAAATAATTTTCTGTCATTTATGTGTGTGTAAATGTATGTGTTGGTGTGTGTAGAACAAGCTACACATAAAAAACATTTAGCATAATGAAAGAATACAAGATAGCTGCTGATGAAGTAAATATATTCACACCAAGGTAGTTCAATAATCATAAATTAGACTGGGAATAGTATTCTAATAAATATATAAGTATGAGTAACTGCAACATACTCCTCTTCCATGAATTTCATTTTCTATGAATTCAATCTCCAAGCAAAAAAAAAATGTAAAGAAAAACAATAAAAAGAAAGATTTGCATACAATAAAAAATCAATCTTTTTAATCCCAAAACCAAAGCAAATAAAAAAAATTATAATAATTATTTTTTCAAGAAAGAGGGTAATGATCAAGAACCTACTTTATACCCAAATGTACATCAAAACCGTAAAGAAACAAAAAATACACACTTGAGCAACGTACCAGTTTGGAAATTTGCCAAAGATTAAGAGAGACAGAAGATTCCAACTGCAATGATAAGAAAGACAGTTAGCATTAGTAATAAGCTTTAAATTGCAATTCATAAAAAATTTAAAAAAAAATTTAAAAAAAGAGATAACCATAGTTAAAAAAAGGCTCAGGAATCGACTCGGTCTCAACAATTGAAATAGAAAAGACATACATATATAACTCCTTGATATCTAAGAATAATATCAAATACCATTTAAGAATCTAAATCATTGATATATATTTACCTCAAGAAAGGCTCAGAAGTATTGACAGGACCCGCCTCGGAAATCCCTCCAGATTCTCCGGAGAGGCCCCGCCTGAGGAAGATTCCACCAGAACCCTTCAGGGTAGCTGATAGAGTCTTCCTCCGAAAGGGGGTTTAATAAACAATAAATCAATAAATATGACGAAAAGTAGATAAGATATAAATTATAAACTAAAGTATGCCATGCAACAATAAGAATTTCATACTCAACCAATAATGTGGGTTTGAAGCAAATGGGAATGACAGAGCCACTAAAAGTGATAGACAGAAAAATAATAATAATACAAATCCAACGATAAACGGAAATAAAGGAAAAGAGTCTAATACATAAAAAGAAGCGGTGGCGGAAGTCGAGTGCGAATGCGATGCCGGAGGTAGCTCACGAGGACCTGCAGCTAGGACCTAGGGAACGAAGTTAAAAACACAAAACGTGAGATATAAAATCTCAGTGAATGCTCCTAGATAACTACAAAATACAAGTTCAACAGTTTAAATCCTTTACACTCAAACCTCACGTCACTCAGTTGAAAGGTTTCCCGTTTTGAAAATCATTTCGCAAAACCCTTGGTTTAATCCCCAAAATCATTAAATCATTATAATACAGTTTGTGGGGCGAAAACGTAATTTAAAACGATCATTGAAAACATGAATCAATCAATAGAACCATAAATATAATCTCAACAAGAAACATTAAGTTTATTTGTAAATCATGTTTGTATATAATGGCAAGTAGAAACATTTGTTAAATCCAAAACCGATTTAAAACCAAATACCATGGGCTCCAACCCATAAATTCAAAATCCGCAATCTAAAACCATGTGGCAAAATCCATGAATACAAAATCATAACTGCAACCGTGAATCGAAAATCATATAAATCCAAATCGTATAAATCCAAACCATATAAATCAACCCATATAAATTCAAATCGTATAAATCCAAATCATATAAATCCAATCCATATAAATCCAAATCGTATAAATCCAAATCATATAAATCCAATCCACATAAATCCAAATCGTATAAATCCAAATCATATAAATTCAATCCATATAAATCCAAATCGGTACCACAGCATAGTATCGTGCCGTGTGACCCTCAGCGTCCTGATGGCATCACAGGCGGGGGAGGGGGGTAAACTCATCACAACGAACCGGCGTCCCAAATCCGTCATGGCAAGATCCTCATCATCTCTCTCCCGACACTTGTCCGCAGCAGAGGATGGCATAATAATTTATATAGCGCGCATAATAATCATACATCTCAATCAATATCTCGATACCGTGTGGTACTCCTCAAAATCATTTCTAAAATCATCCATCACCGAATATCATAAATTTTCAAATCCTTTTATTTTAAAACAATTTTCCAAACTCTTCTCTTTTGAAAAAATTTTTACTAAAACAATCAAATATTTTTCGAATATCAAAAATTTGCCCCAAAAATTTCTTAAATTCCATAAATCACCAAATACCATTTAAAACATCAATCTCATATAAATTCCATTAAAATCACAAATGCATATATAGTTTTAAATCATCAACCATTTAAATCAGCATATAATATATTTAATAAGCATAATTTAAAATGCACAAGAAAACTCAATTAAAACAAATCGTATGCGATTAAATCATAATAATATATAATCCCAAAACGTTTAGAAAATAAATGCACTCACAGATCTGACGCGTGCTCCTGCTGGATCTCCGGTCCAGCCTTCGATCGCGTACGAGCACCTAAAAAGAATTTACCGAAACACTCTTAAATTACCGAAACTAACCAACGGCTCAGAGGAGTCCTCTAAGTCTCCAATTACAAGATTAAAACACTAATTACAAGATTGCCCAGAAATTTCAGTAATTACGAAAATACCCAGAAATTACGAAAATGTCCCAAATCGGTAAAAATCACCAAAATACATGGATTTTCCCGTTTCAAATCCGATTTCAGCAAACTTTATATCGAAACGAAATTGAAGATGCAAGGAATGAGAATCTACCTTCAATTTCAAGATTCATCGCAGCAATTTATCGGAATCGGTCCCGGAAGATCAGACCTCGGCCGGGATTGTGCATTTTCGAATCCGACCAAAATTAAATCAAATTGAAGGTACAACAAGCTTGCCCACGACCCTAGGAACGCGTTGGAACGGGTGGTGAGCACTCACTCGCCGCCGACAGCCTCGCCGGAGGCGGTGAAGATCCGGCCAAAGATTGAGTCCGTTGGGGGTGCAAACGGCGAAGGCGGCAGGAAAGGGACCCTGGGTTAGCTTCACCGGCACGAGGCGGAGCTTCCTGGATGGGCGGTGCACCACCACTCGCTGGCGGTGGGGCAGATCGGCGGCGGCGTGTGGAGCTCGGGTCAGGCGGCGCGTGTGGCGCGTGCGGTGGTCGTCGGAGCTCAGGAAAGTGCAGATCAGGTCGTCGGCGCAGTCTGAACCTCGTGGTGGTGGCTGTGTCGTGCCACTCGCCGGCGATCGGAGTAGATCTAGGTGGAAAGGTGGTTGTCGCGGGTGGTTTTTCTGAGACTTCGCAGCCTTTTTCCGACGTGATACGGCAGTCTCCGGGTTCAATCTTGGTACCAAAATGTAGATCGTCACGCCAGCTTTCCAACGGTACCAAGAACGCTCGCTAAATCCACCGGAACAGTGAGATATGGCCGGCCAAAGGTGGTGTCGCAACAGTGCACGGGCTGCACCAGCTCTCGGTTTCGCTGCAATTTCCGGCGATATGGGTCGTTTCACGGCGAACCACCGGTACAGGGAGGAAGAGGAGATTGCCGGCTTCGATCTAATGGTGGTTGTCGGCCAACTCCGGCCACGGTGTGGCGGCTACCGGCGTGTGAAAGTGGCGCGGTGAAGGGGGTGGAAGGCATCGGGTGTGGCTGGAAAATTCCAGAATCTGGCCAAAATTTAAAGATGAAGACAGGGGCATTTTCATCTTTTCTCACTCTTAAATATCAGTTTTTGCCAAAATACCAAATTGCCCTTCACACTAAAATGACCATAACTNTGGCGCGTGCGGTGGTCGTCGGAGCTCAGGAAAGTGCAGATCAGGTCGTCGGCGCAGTCTGAACCTCGTGGTGGTGGCTGTGTCATGCCACTCGCCGGCGATCGGAGTAGATCTAGGTGGAAAGGTGGTTGTCGCGGGTGGTTTTTCTGAGACTTCGCGGCCTTTTTCCGACGTGATATGGCAGTCTCCGGGTTCAATCTTGGTACCAAAATGTAGATCGTCACGCCAGCTTTCCAACGGTACCAAGAACGCTCGCTAAATCCACCGGAACAGTGAGATATGGCCGGCCAAAGGTGGTGTCGCAACAGTGCACGGGCTGCACGAGCTCTCGGTTTCGCTGCAATTTCCGGCGATCTGGGTCGTTTCACGGCAAACCACCGGTACAGGGAGGAAGAGGAGATTGCCGGCTTCGATCTAATGGTGGTTGTCGGCCAACTCCGGCCACGGTGTGGCGGCTACCGGCGTGCGAAAGTGGCGCGGTGAAGGGGGTGGAAGGCATTGGGTGTGGCTGGAAAATTCCAGAATCTGGCCAAAATTTAAAGATGAAGACAGGGGCATTTTCATCTTTTCTCACTCTTAAATATCAGTTTTTGCCAAAATACCAAATTGCCCTTCACACTAAAATGACCATAACTTCCTGGTCTTAACTCCGAATCAAGCGTACTACTAGTCTACGAACTCGTATCGACTAGCTCTACGCAACGGTACCAAAGTCAAAGCTGAAACATAACTGTACAAAAATTCAACCATGGGGCCCACTTAAGGTCAAACTGGTCAAACTTTAATTTTATTATTTTTCTCAAAACGGGATGTTACAAGTATCCTCACTTGCTAGTGACTTATCATTGAACTTTCTAGCTTTTTTGGGTTACCTATAAAAGAATTAACCAAATGTAAGCTTATATCAGTTTTTATCCCATTTGAAAACCAACTTCTAAATGCATGTAAGCATTCCCACCAATTAATGCAATTACATATACTATTGTTTTCTCCTTAAAAATATGGTCAACAAACTATTTAGCCTTAGAGCTACTCATAATTCACAGCCGAGAGCCTATTTTCTTATATATGTTTTCAACTTCGTTTTACTTACTATTATTTGACTTTGTTTTCGTAAAGAAACATAACAAACCAGAAAAATTCTAACTTTACAAAGAAGAAAAAGAAAAAATAAGATGAAGATGAACACTTTAAATCTTATAAACAACATAATAAAATGAATAGCTCACCACATCACACCTTCAGATATAGACGATCATGTTAGGATTCCTCTTCAATCGCAGGAAATCTAAAAATTTCAAATTTTAGCAGAAAATCATCTTCAGCACGATTTCGGCTTCGGCAAAGTTTCCTCCTCTTCAAAAGTTTGAAATCATCTTTGTCTAAGCCTTTATCGTCGTCTGCAAACTCACCGCCGATGTGATTGAGTGTCGATTCTCACTGATTTCACTACGAATCGATGGCTTCTAGGATCAAAAGTCACAGCTTTCCCTTTCGATTCAAATTGGGTCTCTTGCAGAAACGTTGAATGGTTTAGGAAGATATCAATCCCTAACGTAAGAAAACGATGCCATTTTTAATCTTTTTTTTAAACACTGAAAACGACGTCATTTTGCCCAAGAAAAAAGACATTGAAAAAAAACTGAAACCCACATATACATCTTACTCTCCTTTATAAGATATAAGATAAATATATATATGTTTTTTTTTCAACATTATAAGTTTAAAGAAATATATATAGTCAGTGACGATATGTATATCAATTCAAGGCTTTGTTTGTAGATTTGAAAATGGATTGAATTAGAAAAATAATTACACTTTCCAACATCATATCAATTATTTTATTAAGATTGCAATTCACCAACTTTCACTTCATAATTTGTTAATGCATCTTCAATAGAATGTGAATTGCTAAAATTAACATATCACATAAGTATATATAGATATTATTTTAAAAATACTCTCCAATAGTAATGTCTATAATGAATGTCGAAATGACATAGCCTTGACATTGTCAAAGAGAATGTCTAAAAATGTCTTCTTATTGTTGTAAGGGAGGGATTCGACTTTTGGACAGTTTTTAGCATTCAAATTAGATTTTTCTCTCAAGAATGTGCTTCTAAACTTTTCTTTTTGGGTAGGAATAATTCTAAACTAGTTATGCAATTGTAATTTTTTTTTTCAATCTAGTTTAATCATTCAGTTTATGTTTTTCTATTTTTATTGTTTATATTTTTAATTTTTCATAATTATAATTTGATAACGTTATTTTTATGTGAGAATGAATTACTGCTAAATTGAATTTTCAAATGTATTGGGTTTTTAATAATTAGTAGCAAATAAACTTTTAGTGGTTATGATCCCAGATTTTATTAATTGTCTATGTTAAACATAAATTAGATTAAAATTTTACAACGTTTGTAGAGTTTGTCTTTATTTAGCTTTTCTCTAATTTTTTGAGATAATTTCATTTCACAATTGTTCTAAATGTAATTTTAAAATTTATAACTAATTCACAAATTGTATCTCGATTTATTTATTTTATTAAAAAATATAGAATAATTAGGCCATGCCAATTATTTATGCTAAACTGAATGAAAGAATTAAATTTTTTATGTCTATGATCAATTGTCTACTAGTGTTATGAATCATTCTGATGCCAAGAGTTTCTCTTATTTATTTATTTTCAGTATTTACTTGTTTTGATTTAATTTAGATTATTTTTTCAAGCAACAACGAAAAAAAAAAGATACAGAGATCTTTCATCATTCTTGCCAACTCACCTGAGCTTAACTTAACTCTGGATTCAGAGACCGCGATAGTGATTCTGAGTTTGAAGAGAGGGCAAATGCTGCTAACAACAAAAAACCTCAAACTTTAAAAGAGTTGGCTGCTCCAAATTCAAATTTTCAACCTCTTTGGATTGAATTTCATGAAATACAAGCTTCATTTGAATTAAAATCTTGATTAATACACTTACTGTCATCTTTCTTTGGTCTTACAGGTAAGAATCCTTAAAAAAAATTGAAGGAGTTTCATGTGGTTTTCTCGAGGATGAAGCCGCAATGTGTAACTAATGACTCTTCTTATATAAAAAAGAAGCATCCAGTGGAAAAAGTAAGTGAAATTGGATCCTTTTTCTAAAGGTAAATTTTAAGTCTCCTATTATTTCTTTTAATAAGCAAGTGGTGGCTTTTTTTCCTAGCAGGTTAAACAAGAGCAAGAAAAAGGAGCACGAGTAGGAGATTTTAAAAACCTTTCGAAAGGTTGAAATCAACATCTTGTTGATCGATGTCATCAAGCAAATCTCTTGATATGCAAAGTTCCTTATATAATTATACACCAAGAAGAAAAAATTGAGAGGGAATAAAATGGTAAGAGTATGGGAGAATGTGTATGCAGTTTTACAAAGGAAGCTACCTCCGAAATGTAAAGATCCATATAAGTTTACTATACCATGTGTGTTTGGAAATTTTAAAATTGAACATGCCATGTTAGATTTAGGAGCTTCCGTAAATATGATTCCTAAATCAATGTATGATTCTTCACATTTAGACTCTCTAAAAGATATAAGAGTTGTCATACAATTAGAAGATAGGTCTAATGCCTACTCAATTGGGATAGTTGAAGATGTTTTGGGTGCAAGTTAATGGGATGATTTTTTCTGCAGATTTCTATATTTTGGACATGGCAGATGATGCATCTCTAAATCCAACAGCAATCATTTAAGATAGACCATATTTTAAGACTGCTCGAGCAAAAATTGATATTATGGAGGTGCCCTGACTTGAAATTCAATGGAGAAGTGAAAACATTCAGAATATTTGATGGAAATTCCATTACTTGAGGAATTTAAGACCATGTCGAGCCGACAACACTAACTAAAAGTGCTGTGTGGGAAGCAACCCACAAAGATTTGATTTTAAAAGTATTTTATGTTTTTATTTTTCTTAATTTCATTTAACTATTGTTAAATTTTTATTTTTGTTTTTGTTTTGTAGGAGATGCCAGAAAAAAAACAAAACATTCACCCCAGTATTTGGCTTGTCCTTGTGCGTGATGTCGACTTCTCTCTTTCAGGGGAGTATTGATTTTCTCTTCATATATTTTGTTAATTTTGTGTATATCGGGGACAATGTGGTTTAAGTCTCTATGTGTGAGTGCAGGGGGGGGGGTAATTTATGATTATTTAGTTTATTTGTTATTTTGTTAGTTATTTTGCTCTATTAGAATTATTTTTTGCTTTTTAGTTTACTTTTAATTCGTGTTCCTAGGCTGAAATTCGTGAACAAATGATTTTGCTTAATTTTTCTTTTATATTTCTCATTGCTTTGGGTCATGAACGTATCAATATTATGGATGGAGATTTAGATAAAAATAAGTAAATAACAATATTAGTTAAGTGAGTTTAGCAATTTGAAGTCTGAGTTGGTGATCATTTGAATTGGATAAAATGAAAGCTAGTCTTGGTAAATTTAAGCTTAAGTGAGCTTTTGAGTCTTGAATTTGAATTAATGACTTCCTTTAATCATTTTTGTTTGTAATATTCGTGTTTGAATTTGTATTTCTAGAACTTTCTTTGATATGCTTATTGAGATTACATTGCTTCATTTTTGAATTAGCCACTTAGCCTAAAAAGCCAACCTTTATGTTTACCGTTTAACCTTTTTGAGCTTTTATGATCTTTTTCTTTGCTCTTTAGCCTACATTACAAGCCTTGGACTTGATTTTTGACTACTTTTTCATATCCTAAGTCTAAATGAGCATTTGAGATGTCAAGAGTGAATTTTGTGGGTTGTTTAGAGCAAAGAGATTGTTTTGACTAAAGTGTAGGAATACCATATTTATGATGGTTGGTAGTAGTGAATTGTATAAAGTGGTTGAGTTAGAATTTTTTAGGGGAGTTCTCATGCTTTGGTGTGTTTGTTGAACAAAATAAATGAGAAAAGAAAAGTTTGTATATGAAATGAAAAAATTAGAAGAAAAAAAGAAGAAATAAAAAAAATTGCAAATTTTATTTTTGTGTAGAAGCATGAGAATTATGCTTAATTTGATAAGTTTAGGGAAGAAAGAAAATAGTTTGAAAATGTTGATGGGCATTTGTGAGATCATATCTTGAATGCTCTATTAAATTTTGGATGTTAACTCATTGTTTTTTTTTTTTTTTTTTTTTTTTTTTTTTTTTTTTTTTTTTTTTTTTTTTTTTTTNTTTATCTGAGCCACCTTACAACCTCTTAAAAAACCTTTGAATTTTTGCTTAAGTATATGTTGGGTGGTGGAGATTAGATTGATAAACAAGCTTATGGTAGAGCAAGTTCTTACATTGAATTCGAAAGAATATTTTCAACCATTTAAACCCTTGAGTGATTAGAGAAAATTTTGTGAGTTGTTTGCCGAGATAGTTTAATTGAGCTTGATTAAGTTGGTTGCTAGTAGGGCTGAAGATTATTGGATTCATTTGGCTTTGATGTGCTAATTGTTGAGTTTTTGGTTATGTTCGTGTCTATAATATTTGGTCACTTGATTGATTTAGTTTTTTGGAAAATGTTTTGTTTTATGATTTTCCCGGGATGTGCAAAAATTAAGTACGGGGCATTTGATGGGATACAATTTATATATATTTTATGTACCTAATTTAATTTGAGCATGTTTTATTCACTTAAAATTGATTAACTTATGTTTTTCTATGTTTTAGGTGAATTTGAGCTTAAGGACAGAAAAAAATGAAGAAAGAGGGAAAAATCATAAATAAGTAGAAATTAACAGCAAGAACAATGCCCTATACCAGGCTCCAGGTGAGCGGGTTCAAGAAGCCAATTAAGGCGCAAAAGACCGAGAAGCCCATACCCGGTACCAAGCTCCTGAGCAACCACAAATCCTAATCCTTTATGCATATTTTTATCAGTTTTGGCCTTAGATGTTAGTATAAATAGGTATTCTCATTGTTGTAAAAGGAGAGCATACTTTTGGATGATTTTTTGCATTAGAATTGGGTTTCTATCAATATTGTGCTTCTAAACTTCTTTTTTTGGGTAGAAATAATTCTAAATTAGTTATGCAATTGTTAGATTTTGCAATTGTTAGATTTGTTTTTATTTCAATCCAATTTAATCATTCAATTTATGTTCTTATGTGTGTATTATTTATATTTTCAATTTCTCATACTTATAATTCAGTACCATTATTTTTATGTGATATTGAACTACTGTTAAATTGAATTCTCAATCGTATTGAGTTTTTAATAAGTATTAGCAAATAGACTTTAATGGTTATGATCTCAATTTTTGTTAATAGTCTATGAAAAACATAAATTAGATTAAAACTTTGCAATGTTTATAAAGTTTATTTTTATTTGGCATTTCTTTTGTTCTTAATTATTTTCTGAGATAATTTCTGGTTAGTTGACTCCAGATTTAATTTCAAAATTTATAACTAATTCATTATCGTATCTGAATTAGTTTATTTTATTGAGAAATATAGAATAATTAGGCCATGTCAATTATTTATGCCAAATTGAATAAAAAAATTGAAATTTTTATGTCTATGATCAATTGTCTACTAGTCTTATAAATCATTTTGATCCCAAGAGTTTCTCTCATTGATTTACTTTCAGTATTTACTTGTTTTAATTTAATTTAGATTATTTTTCAAGAAATTAAAACTCTTTTTAATAATAATTTTAGTTCAGTACTTTACGAAGATAGAATTTAAATTGGAATTCAACACGATCATTGTGGATTTGATTGGCATATTAACAATTACATGAAAAATTATCAAGGAAATGTGCTTTTTGATCAATATTTCTACCAATACACAACTAGAAATGAGGATGAAGAAAATAATGAAAATTTTTAACCACCAAGAAATTTTATGTGGTATTGCCTAATATTGAAGTAATTATGTACTTGTATTATTATTCTGACTAATGAATAACATTTTTGTTACTGTCAGCGAGTGTTATAAGTCTCTTAATTATGATAAATATGATTTTCACTCAATGTTTTTTTTAATTTTTATAGTTAAATTGATAAAATATATAATAAATAAGCATATTATGAAGTTTCATTAAAGATTTCTATATTTTTCTATAAATTTCCATCATTTCTTTCATATTTTAATCGATATCGATATTCTATCGATATTTCTATATTTTTAACCGTCGATATTTCCGTCGATACTAATATTTTCATCTTTGATCATAGATACGTACGTACGTACGTTTTGTCATCATTTGTTAAGTTGAGCAGGTAAATTTAAACAGGAGATCAAGCATCGATAAAGTTTAATGATAATCAACATTCAGCAAAATTCATAAAAAAAAAAAGCTAGCTATAATGAATAATCGATTGCTTGCATTATTGGCAGTGATTTTGGAGCTCAAATAATAATAATTGAAGCAGGAAAAAACAAAAACCCGCGGGCAAAAAAGCAGGAAATGTTTATTTTTATAAAAAATAA
>QANX01000047.1:0-75266 GCA_003254975.1 Ochetophila trinervis
TTAAAAAATTCCTACTAATTTTACTATTTACCAGACGGGGTTAAAGCTAAAAATAGATTCTAGCCTAATCGAGTTATTTATCGTATTTACTAAAAAGTTATCATAATTAACATGTGATACGCCAAAACCCATTAATTATGTGTCAAATATTATTACCAAAAAAATTTATGTGTCAAACATATAGAAATAGTATTGAATTTTCAACTTTCTAAATTTTCACGATTATTTGTAATAGGCGAAAACACAAACACCAAAAAGTAAAATTAATGCAAAGATCCTCCTCAATGGATGTGCCAAAAAGTCATTTTTGGTTGCGTTTTCGGGGATGGGTCATGACTCATGACCAATTCAAAACCTTCCAAATTTTGATGCTATTTATTTACCTAAAAAAATAGTATTGTCTACTATTTGTCATTAATGGTAAATAATTATCAGTTAAATCTATGTTATATCACATTTTAATAACTAGATTATACCTGCGCAGGGAAAATTTTATTATTAAATTATTAAAAATATAATAATAAATATAAAATTTTGAAAGAAAAAAAATGTAATAATAAATATAAATATAAATATGCAAAATTATAGCATAGGTATTTTTATGAAAAAAAATAATGAAGGAAGACCACAATTTGAGTAAATCCATTATAAATATGATAATTGATATAAAAAAAATTTATATTTAGCTTATTAGTTAGGTTAGCAATAAAATTTAACTATATAACGGTTGTTTTTTGATATAAAGAAGATGGACAACAAAGTATTGAAGATAATATCAAAATAATGATTAGAACAATAAATTTATCTAAAATAGTTTACATACTGAAAATTTTCAAAATTTATAACAATCTTTTAATTGAGATAAATTACTAATTAAAATATATACATATAGACAATTTGATTAATTTGCGTACCTCTTACAATTATGTAGGCTTTGCTTTTGGTCTTTATAACATAGTTTGGAGTTTTTGAAATGTCCAGCAAACCATAGATTCTCCAATTGCCAAAAGAAAAAAAAAAAATGGACTCTCCCAATTATGGGAGTTGTAAAGTTGGAATCCATACTGTAGCATAATTGCTTTTTTCAAACATAAGGAAAACAAAGAATTTGATAAACTAATCATGATTTATGTAACTCCTCCATTGCAGCTATTAATATATTTTTGAATTTGTAGGGGTCTTCTAGGAGCATCTCTAACGGTTATTTTTATTGGAATCTATGTGGCAGAAGAAATATAAGTATTTCTGATTATGTGGTACAATATCTATTTAAAAGTTATCTAAAATGGTTGTATTCAAAACATACTAAAAATGATTTAAAAGTTAATCAAAATTAATAAAAATAAATATAATTAATGAATTAGACTGTCTAACAGACCCGCTAGAAATAGACAGTTTTATAGACTTCTTTTATTTTTTTTTATGCCAAATTAGCTTAACAGACTATTTAAACAGAGTTATTGAAGAAGATTTTTAAATTAGACTGTCTATTTATCTTATGTGGTAATAATTTTTAAAAAATAAAAAAAAAAATCATTGGAGATTCTTTTTAAGGTCATTCATTGACTTTGGGATATCTCCAAACCCAAATTTGGATGTTATCTGTATTCTTTAAATAAATAAATATATATAAAAAAAATTTAAAATAAAGATATTTTTACTGTGGAAGTACTCATATATATATATATATATAATGTTTGTACTTTATGGGTATCTTTTATTGGTCATAGAAATGCATGGAATTCACTTTTGTTAAATTCCTGTTTATGAGGCCACTGATTTGTCATATTTCTTGCCTCATTTATTAGAAACCTACCATAATTGATACGATTCTAGGATTAAAAAATGGTTACTGCTAATACATTAGCATATTGCGCATGTCTAGATTCAATATTCAACTGTAAACTAAACTTTCATTTAAAAAATAACCAAAAAAAAAAAAACGGTAATAATTGTTACTAAGAATCCCATAAAAAAAGATTATGTTGTTAAGATAAAACTTCAGTGGTTGAATTAAAATTAGTAATACTAGTATTTACAGTTTAGTAATAAAACAAAATTATTTACAATGTGAAAAAGAATTATAAACACTTAATCTAATGTAAGTTTTTATAAGAAAAAAAAAACAACTTAATTTATAATAGTTTGTTAAAATAAATATGTAATTATAAAAATGATTTCAAATAAACATGTGAACATTATATAACTCAAAAATTATAAAGAATTTTCATTTTTTTTAAAACAAAATACAAGATAAGTCCTCGACTATTCACAGGTGTAGATTGCATACAATACGCGTATATACTAATTATGTTCCTAAAACCGCTCTACTTTCTATAAAAAAATTCGTTTCAAATGGAAAAAAATCACAAATTCCCGTTTTCAAAAAGAAACAAAAATGCATCCAAAAATAGGCAAGAACCAGCAGTTTTAAAAACAGGGGAAAACAGAGCAACTTTTGCATTTTCTCTTCACAATAAATTTTTTGAATGGGAAACTCACTCATTCCTCCATTTTTCATGTCACTGTTTCTTTTCTCTATTTTTTATACACCAATCAATGCCATTAAGAAGGCAAGCTTAATTGTCTTTTTTTTTTCTCTTTCTTCACTTAATTACTTATAATACAGTTAGAATTTCAGGATTTTGACATGGGGTGGCCAACAATTTAATGAAACATATTAACAAAAGTGTTATTTTGGTTTCAATCTTCTAGTAGTATTCCATTAATTGTGTATGAAATTGTCCTTTGTTTTTTTCAGTCTTACATTGTATACTTGGGATCACATTCTTATGGCTCAAACCCTTCTTCCCTTGAAGTCGAAAGTGTTACATTATCACATTATGATTTACTAGGATCATGCTTGGGAAGGTAATAAATATAATTCCATCTGAATAAACTCAGTTTTTTTTTTTTTTTTTTTATATGTATAATAAAGTGTTAACTTTAATTTTTGGTTTTAAATATTTGGTGCAGCAATGAAAAAGCAAAAAACGCAATCTTTTACTCGTATACTAGACAAATTAATGGTTTCGCTGCAATCTTAGAAGATGAAGAGGCTGCACAAATTGCAAGTGAGAATTTTTTTCTTAATTTCTACATGTGTTTATTTTGATCTTATATAGAATGCTCTGTTTTCCTCTGCTTTTCTCTGTTTTGTTTTTCTCTTAATCTGAAAATGGTTTCGTATCACAGAGCGTCCAAATGTTGTCTCGGTTTTCTTAAACAAAGGAAACAAGTTGCATACAACGCATTCATGGGAATTTCTTGGAGTAGAGGATGATGGAGTAATTCCTTCAGATTCTATTTGGAAGAAGGCACGGTTTGGAGAAGATACCATTATTGGAAACCTGGATACTGGTAATCAATCTTAGTTATCTTTTAATAAACTTGTTATATTAAATAATTTGAATTTTTGAAAGAAAAAAAGAAAGATATTAATGCATGTAATTAAATCCTAGATTAGTATAAAAACCTTCATATAATTTATGGGTTTTCTAAGTGGGGTTATTAATTATCATGATGAATTGAGAAAATTGAAGGCAAAAAACAAAAATCCATTAAAACTCATATTACAAATAAATATATTTATATAATTATTATGGGACAAATTAATTTTATAATTGTATAGTAGATGAGAATGGTGGGGCCACCAAATAAAATATGATTTTGACAATGAAAAGTGGTACACTGTTCCATTGTCAATGGTGTATATTTTTTTAACATTTTTTTTATTTCCAAATTGCGGTTTTTGGTAGGTGCATGGCCAGAATCAAAAAGTTTCAACGATGAAGGCATGGGACCCATACCATCAAAGTGGCGTGGAATCTGTCAGCATAACAATCAAGATGGTGTTCGCTGCAACAAGTAAATTTTTGTCTTTCCAAATGTCGTCAATTTTTATGAACTTTTTGTATTGTTTTTCAATGTTAAAGCATGTGTATGCATTTTGCAAAACAAGTAGAGTGAATATTATTTATGAAAATAGTATAATCTCTAGGCTTATACATTTTCACTCTGTTCTCAGGAAATTGATTGGAGCAAGGTACTTCAACAAAGGGTACAGAGCATATCTAGAAACTTCCAATGCCACAATCTCTCCAGCACTCAATGCCACTTTTTTCTCTGCTCGCGACCACGACGGGCACGGATCGCATACCCTCTCAACCGCCGGAGGTAGCTTTGCCCCTAGCGCAAGTTATCTCGGCAATGGCAATGGAACCGCAAAGGGTGGATCTCCAAAAGCCCGTGTGGCTATTTACAAGGTTTGTTGGCCGCCAATCGATGGGAACGAGTGCTTCGATGCAGACATTTTGGCTGGTTTCGATGCTGCAATCAGTGATGGAGTCGATGTGATTTCGATATCTCTTGGTGGTGTCGCCGGAGAGTTTTTCGAAGATGGGATTTCCATAGGGTCGTTTCATGCTGTGAAGAACAACATTGTTGCTGTTGCCTCGGCTGGAAATGATGGACCCGGGAGTGGAACTGTTTCCAATGTTTCGCCTTGGATTGTAACTGTCGGTGCTACCACACTCGACCGTGGCTTCACTAGCTATGTTTCTCTTGGCAATAAGATTCATATTGAGGTAAAACTTTACTCCTGAGTAATGCTACAGCCACCAAATTTGTTCGCCAATACACATTTGGCGGTGCAGTTTTTCTATCCAGATTGTCAATAATCATACCATTTTTATTGCCAGGGACCGAGTCTTGCGGCCGGAGGATTGCCATTGCAGAAGTTCTATCCGTTAATCAGTGGAGCAGATGCTAAACTTGCTAAGGCAAATGCCACTTCTGCGTGAGTGAAAATTGTACTGTTAAAGTATATTACTCAATTCTAGTCCATTTCTTACAAGTTCGAGCTTACGAGAACAGTGAGTTGTAGTTCAGCAAATACTGTATGTGTAACTTTAAACAATAAAGAATCTGGAATTTGTGATTTGTGCAGCCTGCTGTGCCAATCCGGAACCCTTGATCGTAAAAAGGTGAAAGGGAAAATTTTGGTGTGCCTTAGAGGTGAAAATGATAGACTTGAAAAGAGTTATCAGGCGTCTCTTGCTGGTGCTGTTGGAATGATTTTGGCAAATGATGAGACAACTGGAAACGATACTGAGCCTGATCCTCATTTCATCCCTTCTGCACATATCAATTTCATTGATGCCAAACATGTCTTTGCCTACATAAATTCTACCAAGTACTTATCTTGCATCTTTTCATTTTAGTTTTCCAACTTTTAAGGGTTATTTTTTTTTTTTAATAGTTTTTATGATGTTGCATAATATATTTACATGTTTTATTAAGGAAACCTGTTGCTTACATGACTCGGTCGAGGACTGTGCTGGGGCTAAAGCCATCTCCTTCTATGGCTTCATTCTCATCTAGGGGTCCCAATGCCATTGAGGAATCAATTCTCAAGGTCTGGTTAATAATTCCATTCTTAGCTTCTCTACTTTCTTATTTTATTTTTTCGTTTTCCCTTTTTGTCGATTTGAACTGTTTAACATGTGAATTCTGGTTTTCTGTATGCACCTCAGCCTGATATCACAGCACCAGGAGTGAACATTATTGCTGCTTACTCTGAAGATGCTGCACCAAGCACAGAGGTGTTTGACAAGCGTCGAGTTCCTTACGTTACACTATCTGGCACTTCAATGTCATGCCCTCATGTTGCTGGGCTTGTTAGTCTTCTGAAAACTCTTTACCCAGATTGGAGCCCAGCTGCCATTAAATCTGCCATCATGACCACAGGTATATATATATAGGCTTATGAAATTTCCATCAGAATCTTCACTAAAAATTTGTTATTAGTGCTTTACACTTTGATTGGTAGAGAGGAAAAGTGGAAGGAAAAGAGAGGAGGAGAAATGAATGGAAATTCCATCACTCCTCTAATAAACTAATTTTAGTGGAGGCAAGTTGACTTGTGTAACAAACAAAAGGAAAAAAATGATTTTGAAATGTTTCATTTTTATCATACAAAATGAACAACACAAGGGATTAAAACTTTTTGTTTTCCTTCCTACTTTCCAACGCCTATTTTCTTTATTTTCGTACCAAACACAATAGGCTTGAAGTTACAATGCATAATTACTGTGTGCGATTCCTAATTCTTCTATCAACTATTTCATTTGCAGCAAGAACTAGAGATAACAGCAAGAAACCAATTCTGGATTCAAACATGTTGAAAGCAACACCTTTTGCTTACGGCGCAGGACATATTCAACCAAATCAAGCTATGGACCCAGGACTTGTTTATGATTTAACCGTTAATGATTACTTGAACTTCTTGTGTGGCCATGGATACAATGAAACGCAGGTTCAAGTATTCTCAGATAAACCATACAAATGCCCCAAATCATTCAGTCTGACTGACTTCAACTACCCTTCAATTGTGGTTCCAAATCTCACTGAGAAACCAGTGGTTGTCACTAGAACTGTTAAGAATGTTGGTACTCCAGGCACATACAGAGCAAATGTGAAGGCACCAGCTGGAGTTTCTGTTGTGGTTGAGCCTAAAAGTTTGGAATTCAAGAAAATTGGCGAGGAAAAGAAATTCAATGTTGTTCTGAAGCCTATGTTTAATGGTGGCCCCGAAAACTATGAGTTTGGAGAGTTGAGATGGTCAGATGGCAAGCATACTGTTAGAAGTCCTATTGTGGCCAAGCACTACAAGACAAAAGTAGCAGCTTAAATTTGACATTGATTGGTGGGCTAGAGAGAGCATTTGATTATCTAAGAAGAAATTACATATAGAGATTATAACAGTTTCTTTCTTTCACAGTACATGTACTTTTCTATCACTCTTGGAAAAAAATGATATTCTGATGTAACAAGAAATACTACTGGAAATAAAAAGTTGAAAATGGATAAAAAGGAAGTTATATTTATTCTGTCTTGCTAGCCCTTATTTCTACTTGTAAAATAATTTATTTATTTTTTTTAAAACTGCTAATATTTGAGAAAGGTTATTATTAACTAGTTATGATTTTTATATCACTGGATTTTATTTATTTATTTATTATATTTGGTAAAAGTATTTTGAAGATCCAAATCTTGATCAACTTTTGGAGGTTGGTTGTTTATTTACATAGTTGCCCCTCAAATCATGCTTACCTAAAAAGCCAAGATTAAGACATGCAGTTTAACTTTTACATATATAGACACAACTTGCTAGTTAGTAAACTCAAATGGCATGGCCTTTATGTCATTTTTCTTCTTACTTTTTTCTGGGTTTACAGTATACAGCTCCATTACTAATGAGAGGAAAAAAAAATACTGGAAATTTATATATAATATGATATCATAATGTATAGTTTTATTAAAAAAGCAAGGTGGGGTGCATTTTGGAAGATGCCCTGAACACTAACCAACAGTAGTCCATAGAATCTATTTGCAAAGAAACATACAAATGTTCAACCACCATTGCAGGATATGAAATTATCTCTTCCACAAATGGGAGTTTTTGCAGCATAATCAATTAAACTCAAAGTCAACTCAATGGAGTTCTCTGTCCTTCCCTCCTTCCTTCTCTCACTTTTGCTTCTCTCTCTGTTGCAGACTCCAACACTTTGCATCAGGAAGGCAAGCATGTTTTCTTTCTATGTTTTTCTTCAATTACAATAATGGATTTTTATACGGCTTTTTCTTTAAGTTCCAATATTTATCCGCACTTTTTTTTTTAAGTCATTTTTTGTTATAATTTTATATATGTTCCAATGAACCTCAAGTTTCTTCATCGCTGCAGCCATTTATAGTCTACTTAGGAGCACATTCTCATGGTTCAGACCCTTCAGCAATGGATCTCCATCAAGTTAGATATTCTCATTATGATTTTCTGAGTTCTTTCTTAGGGAGGTATATTTGAAATCTGGTATTTTCATTTGCAAACTTTTAAGTTTCATATTAGTTTTATTTCTTTTTATAATGTGTTTTTAATTTTCTTACAGCTATGAGAAGGCCAAAGATGTGATGTTTTACTCATATTCTAGACATATCAATGGCTTTGCTGCAGTTCTTGAAGAGGATGAAGCAGCAGAGATTGCTAGTAACTTTCAAGAAGTTCAATTTATACATTATTCTGTGTTACTTTTAAATTATTTTGCTGTTTCAAGTCTCTAAAATAGTTACTTTCTTTTCCATGCAGAGCATTCAAATGTTTTATCAGTATTCCAGGACAAGGGAATAAACCTGCAAACCACAAGGTCATGGAACTTTCTCGGAATAGAGAGAGTCGACGGATCAATTCCTTCAGACTCCATATGGAAGAAGGCAAGGTTTGGCGAACATACAATTATTGGAAACATTGACACTGGTATATTCTCTGTCTGAGTTTGTTTTACACCGAAGGAATAAGAATCGAGGCATAATAAGATCAAACACTTGTCTCATTTCATAAAGACTGAAACTCAGTTTTTTTTTTTTAATAGATATTTGATTAAACATTTGCTGTTTCAGAAATGCAAAGAACTCTGCAAGTAAACCCAGATTTCTTATGGTAATCTGCTTTAGAAATCGTGACATGCTTGCCTTGTTTTACTCAAACACCAATAATGTAGTTGAAAAATGGAGAAACAAATGCGACAAAACAACGAAAAATGGACAAACAAACAAAAAGTTGGATTATTATTGCTATTATTATGAACAAGTTCAGACCAACATTAATTGTGTTGTTCTTTGTTCATTGCTAGCATAAGTTCCATGAAGTTTTTATATTGATTAAACAGACAATTATGGAAGGGCCAAGTAACAAAATAAAGCGTGAAAATCCCCCAAATGTACTTTTGCTTTCTTTCTTCTATCATGGATTAATATCTATCACTCTTTTTTCTTTCTTTCTTTCTTTTAAATAAAAATAGAAAATTAGCTGTTGCTGTCATGCGTTTCAGATTGTAATTAACTTGAATTTTCTGATGGGTTTATGGTAGGCGTTTGGCCTGAATCAAAGAGCTTTAATGATAAAGGAATGGGACCCATTCCATCAAAGTGGCGAGGAATCTGTCAGCCGGACACCAAAGGAGTTAGTTGCAACAGGTCCTCTCTGTATTTTGCTGCTGTCCAAATTTAATCTGTAGCTAACTTGGAAACAAAACTAACATTTTCTGATTTTCCCAGCAAGTTGGCAAACCAAAAACAATAAAATAAAATAAAATTTTGTCGGACTGCTTGTCATTTAGCCAAGTTTCATTGTTTTTCATTACTTCTAGATAAGAAAAGAAGTAGCTGAGAGAGACACTTTTACTGTGCAACTTCACTTTAATGTGTTAACCTTGCTATGATCAATGGCATGAGAAGGATTATATAAATTATGAATTGACTCACTGCAAAGCACGAATAGCTTTCTTTTCAGTCGATTATTCAGAGAAAAAGTAAATAACTGCATAAATAAAAAGAAAGAAAGATGCCTCTACTAAGAATGCTTTTTGAATTATTGAACATGCTAAAGTCACTCTATATTTATTTTATTTTATTTTATGTTCTCTTTCATTTCCTAGATGTCTTTTTTTGGGACCTGAATTCTGCACCATGTATATCTAAACATGTGAACTATATAGCCAACTTGGTTAATGTGAAAACAAATTGCTAGAGTTCCTATTATTTTCTTCAAAGTAGTAACTTTTTTCCAAATTTTGGTTGATTGCAGGAAGTTGATTGGAGCAAGGTACTTTAATAAAGCTTATGCTGTATATGCTGGTCCTCTGAACTCCTCCTTTTCCACTTCACGAGACTACGATGGCCATGGTTCTCACACCCTATCCACTGCTGGCGGTTGCTTTGTTCCAAGGATAAGTGTTTTGGGTAATGGAAATGGAACTGCCAAGGGTGGATCACCAAAAGCTCATGTTGCAGCTTATAAGGTTTGCTGGCCACCAATTGGTGGAGTTCAGTGTTTTGAAGCAGATGTCCTTGCCGCTTTTGATGCTGCAATAAGTGATGGTGTCGACGTTATTTCTGTATCTCTAGGAGGGGGTTTCAATGAGTTTTTCAAAAACTCCATCTCCATAGGATCCTTCCATGCAGTTAAGAAAGGCATTGTTGTGGTTAGCGCTGGTGGAAACTCAGGTCCTGACCCAGGATCCATATTTAACACATCACCATGGTTGCTAACTGTGGGTGCTAGCACAATTGATAGGGAGTTCACAAGCTATGTTACTCTTGGCAAGAAACGGCTCAAGGTACTGTTTCATGCTGAACCTTTTCTTATCTTCTACCAATATTAATACACATAGTTTTGGGGAACAAATGTAAGGAGCCTAAAAATTGGAATCTGGCTTGGTTGCCAATACCAACAAAACTATGTTTCCTGTACTATTAAAAACTCATTAAGCTTAGGCTTCCTCATATGAAATTTACATTTCCTAGGAAACAACTATATACAATAGACACAACAAAAGAAGATCATTCATTATTTCTATTTTTATTGCAAGGGAGCAAGCTTTTCAGATAGAGGCTTGCCATCTGAGAAGTTCTATCCACTGATCAATGCTGCAGATGCCAAAGCTTTCAATGTGTCAGCTAGAAAAGCGTAACCATATGCTCCCCAATCCATATTCCATCAAACGATAAAGCAAAAATATTTAGTGTTTAATGGTAGTTCCTTGAATTCATACAGTCAGATATGCAAAGAAGGAACACTTGATCCCAAGAAGGTGGAAGGAAAGATCTTGGTCTGCCTTCGAGAAAATGATGATAGTGGAAGAACTCGGAAAGGCGAGCAGGCTGCTCTTGCAGGTGCCATTGGGATGATCCTGGTTAATGATGAGCTTAGCGGAAACGATGTCGTGGCTGATCCACATGTTCTTCCTGTTTCACATATCAACTTTACAGATGGCAAATATGTCTTTGATTACATCAAAACTACAAAGCAAGGCTCTTACCCCTTCACTTATGATCTTCTGTTTGATTCCATAAATGATCTAAACAAACTCATACATGGTCTTCGTATGTATCTAACAGGGATCCTACGGCTTACTTGAGTAGAGCAAAAACAGAATTGCAGATAAAGCCATCTCCATATGTGGCACCATTCTCATCTAGAGGACCTAATCTGCTTGAGCAGGCAATCCTCAAGGTCACTAAAGCATTCCTAATTTTCTCTTCTTTTTTTCCAAATTGAGAATTCAATAATGTTCGACAACAAGTCATAGGCAGGTTCTTTCGTATTCATAATTAATGAAATTCACTATGAATCCCAGCCTGACATCATTGCACCAGGGGTGAGCATAATTGCAGCTTACACCGAAGCAACTGGGCCAACTAATCAAATATTTGATACTCGTCGTGTTCCTTTCAATGTGCAATCCGGAACATCTATGTCATGCCCTCATGTCTCTGGAATTGTAGGACTTCTCAAGACACTCCACCCAGATTGGAGTCCAGCAGCTATTAAATCTGCAATCATGACGACAGGTTATGAAAACACCCTCAGTTTAGTTTCATTGATCATAATCTTTCGAGGTCAAACATGAAATACATACTCAATTCCTATCTATGTTTCTACATGCAGCTACAACACTTGACAATGAAAAAGAACCAATGCTGGATTCATCCCATCTCAAAGCAACACCGTTTGATTATGGCTCAGGACATGTTCAACCAAGCCATGCAACGGATCCAGGACTAGTTTATGACCTGATTATTGATGACTACTTGAACTTCTTATGTGCCCGTGGTTACAATGAATCTATAATCAAATTATTCTCCAATACACCTTATAAATGTCCCAAATCATTCAGTTTATCAGATTTCAACTACCCTTCAATTGCAGTTCCAAATCTCAGAGAAGACTCAACGACCGTTAACAGGAAGGTAACAAATGTTGGTCCCCCAGGCATATACAAAGTTTCGGTAAAGGAACCAGAAGGAGTGGCCGTTTTGGTTAAGCCCAGGATCTTAGAATTCAAGAGAACTGGTGAAGTTAAGAGGTTTAAGATCATATTGAAACCTAAGATTAAAGGTAAGCCTAAAGATTATGCATTTGGAGAGCTTATTTGGTCAGACAGCAAGCACTATGTCAGGAGTCCTCTTGCAGTGAAGCACTATCAGAAATTACAAGATTAATATGTTTCCTAGGTGGATTATTGAAATGGGTCTTCCTTTCTCCATTCAGTTTAGCAAATAAAATTTGTGACTCCCCTTTCTTGGAAAATGAATGATTGATGAAATGGCGCTATTTAGTCAGCCAAAACTATTTGATCATGCTGCTTTCCATTTTATGTTCTACTTCAAAAATATTGATTAATCTTGTTTAAACAAAAGAAAAATATCATTTGGGTCACGAAAACAATCTTGTGGAACCAACCGTGCAAGGATCAAACGCCTAGACTTTGTGCCTGCGGTTGAAATTTTTGATACTTTTCTTAGTTTGATGTATCAAAAGAGCACTTTTCTAGTGGTATTGAAAAAAGTCTCAGAAAACTGAACGATCAAAGTAACACAGTTATATAACTGAAATATGCATGACCCTGATAACTGATAAGCTTCCTTGAAATTTTTAACTCCTCTACACTTTAAATAATCCCCAAAACTGAAAAATCTATAAAACTACCAGAATATCGTACTTCCCACTAGCAAAATAACCTTACAAGTTGAAAGTGAGGTATTTCCAGAGTATTGAAATTTTGCTACCCAAAACTGGATTTAAAGGCATATAACAAAGAAGAGAAAAAAAAATTAAAAAAAAAAGAGCTCCTATTATGGAACTGCTAGCAAGACAGGGTTAATGATAAATAAAACCTGTAAAAAAGAAAACATCATAGGAGAGAACTGTCTGTTTTGTTTTGTGGATGATTGGTAGCTGCTACAAATTGGCCACAATAAACATAGAAGCTCAGGAGAGGGAGGAATGATGGGAGATCTATGGCATGGGTGGAGTAGGGAAAATATAACCTTTTTTTTTTTCTTTTTTACTTGTACAACAAGTAATCTAACCACCAACATATCTTCCCTGCTTTCCCATACCATAAATCTCCCAAAATCCTAAACTCCCTCTCCATATTCTCCTGAAACTGAGTCGGCCATGGCCTTTTTTTCAGCTCTATAGCTTATGCTTATATAGTGCTGTCAGCCCTTTTTTCAGCCATAGGATTAAAGACAGAGATAGTGATCTAGCCGTCCATTTCTTTGGTAGGTTGAGACCTATATCTTTTTTTGCTTTTCACGGAAGTTAGTTCTATTGGACTAAAATGGAATCCAAGCTGCTGATAAGACTGAATCTGACTCTCTGACTTTATGAAAGTTTTCCTTTTAAAAAATATAAAAATATATCTAATAAAGCATGGCCCAACCCATTAACAAAAGGACAACCAATTGAAGGAAAAGCCCAGCCCATTGATACAGAAGAATGAATAAAAGCAAAACCCTGGCTAGGCTTCTCTTCCTCTTTGGAGCCTCTGTGCCGTTGCATCTGTCTGTGCTGCTCTGTGAAACCGAAGACGCAGAGAAATAGCTCGATTAGGTACCGTCTCTTTGTGCTTTCAAATTTTGGTTTTTATTATTCTGTGTTATTCAAATTAGGCCGCCTAAAGCTTTCTGGGTATGGTTAATTTATACAGTTTCTTGTTTATTATATGTTTAGCGCGGGAAAAGTTTCTGAAAAATTGTTTTAATTCTGCACCAATTTTTTCATGTTTTTTGCTATTAGAAAAGACTTCCACGCTTTAATTTCGTATTTCTATTATTTTACTCTTTTTTTTTTCTGTACTTTGGAAAAACTTTGTAACGATTATTGTATGGTTGAATCTCATGCTTATCAATTATAAATTGGTTTTTTCTTGTGTTTTGGTTACAATTCTTGGCTGGTGAGATGAGGTTGAGACTCAGGTTTATTTTCTCGGTTTGATACCATGTTTAGGTGCTGAGAACGTAACGTAGCTACTTGCAGTTGATTTGCAAATTCAATAACCGTGTCTTATTTTTCATTGGACAGTTTAATTTTTTTTATCCATTAATTGTCAAGTTACATACATGCTTTTATCTGTTGCTTCAGCATATAGGATTCTAGAGCATTGTTGCTGGTTAAGTTGCTGCCATTTGATATTGATTTTCATTTTAAAAGAAAAATAATTGGGAAGGAAAATAATAATTGGCTATATGGCCAGGGATGAGGAAACCAACTTCATTGTGAACTAGGATGAGGAATCCCTGATTCCCTATAATCAGAATAATTAAATACTTACAAAATAGCTTACACTTTCATGACCTTGTTTTCCAAACTCCTAGTCGAGTCGAGAGATAAATTATCTGTTTTTCACTTTAAAATTTTTGTTCCATTTTGCCTTGTATCTACAGCGATTAAATTTTTTTTTTTTTTTTTTTCAAAGTTTGTCTAATCTAAATTTTGTTGAATCCATCAAGGTTTCAGAACTAGAACAGTTGGAAAATGCAGTCTAAGGAGGCTCCTGCTTCTATGGAAGTAGAAGAAAATCATTCTGAACCAAATTCCACATCTGGATCTTTGCCACCAAAACCAAAGTTTGAGCCTTTGAAGCCTCATGAGATGTCTGATGGTCAAATTCAATTCCGGAAAGTCTCTGTTCCTCCTCATCGTTATTCGCCTCTTAAGAAAGTATGGATGGATATCTATACACCAATATATGAGCAGATGAAGATTGACATTCGAATGAATCTCAAGGCTCGGAAGGTTGAATTAAAGACCAGAATAGACACACCTGATGTTAGTAATTTACAGAAGTCTGCTGATTTTGTTCATGCTTTCATGTTGGGTTTCGATGTTATAGATGCCATTGCGCTTCTGCGTATGGACGAGCTCTATGTTGACTCTTTTGAGATCAAGGATGTTAAGACACTACGTGGAGAGCACTTGTCTCGTGCCATAGGAAGATTATCTGGTAAAGGTGGTAAAACAAAGTTTGCGATTGAGAATGCTACAAAGACTAGGATTGTGATTGCAGACACCAAGATTCACATATTGGGGTCTTTTGCAAATATTAAGGTTGCTAGGGACTCTCTTTGCAGCCTCATTTTAGGTTCACCGGCTGGAAAGGTGTATTCAAAATTAAGAGCAGTGACTGCTAGATTGGCAGAAAGGTTTTGATTCTGTATGGCACTAAAAGTTTTGATTCTTCATTTATAATATTGAGTGCAGTTTGGCTTAGTATTAAACATGTGAGGAGGCCGTTTTGTCTAAATATTTGATCGTTATGATTCCGTGCATACTTTCATTCCTTTCTTGGATCTTCAATCAACAATCCTCCAAAGCATTTACCATTAAGAGATCTATAACAAAATGGAAGTTCTAACAGAGAAGAAAATTTCAATGGAAAAAGTTTAGAACATCAAACAGTTCCAAGTTTTCATTTGAATTGCAACACACTGTTGATAAAGATAGCTTAAATGAAATGTGCTACCTAATATACAATTTCTGGACTTAAACTTATTTTAAATTGAATTGCCCCAATAAATCAATTGTAAAAGTACATGTCAGATTCAACCCCCGAAAAGAAATCCAGCTGCCTGTTCTTCATTACCATCAAATAACTTAAGAGCTTGTATGACCCCCTCTCTTCCAAACCCTAGCTCAACAAGCTTTGCAACTTTGGCTTCAAAATTATTCCCCTGCACCACATAATTATTTGATAGACTCAGACAATTTCTTCTTGCGCCAAACCGTACTGAACATGAAGTGCTTGTATAATAACAGCAGTGATAAACTCAACAAGAATCGATGTTGACTAATAGCTACATTATAGCAACGGCTAAATTTCTACAATGAAATTAGCAGACTTAAAAAGAACTTTACCTGAGCTATGTCACCATAAGCATTTCCTGCAGATCCGTCGTGGGAAAGGGACAAAAATAGAGAGAGAGAGAGAGAGAGAAATCACTCATATTATTACAAATAATCAATTCAGGTCAAGCAAATATTACTCGATCAATTCAAGAAGTGAGAACCAACGAATTAAATCATACTTAACCAAAATAAATAAATGGAATATGAAGTATCCCCTGTCAAATACAACTAACTTCAAAAACTAACCAGAAGACTGGCCTCCTGCTGATAGAATTTTGCTTTTATCTGTTGCTCCTGATGTCAACTGAAGAGTAACAAAAGAATAAAAGAAAGATAGGGTTCAGCATATATACTAAAACTGCACTGCCAAATATGCCTACATGAAAATGAAAAAAAAAAATAATAATAAAAAATTTGGTTTGGGGTTGGGGAACATCAAGTTTATGATGTAGCTAACCCAATTAAGAATTTAAAGTGCTGCATTTTTTCACCTCACACAAAACAAGAAACTCCTACTAAGGTGGGTGGCATTATCCAGAAAACTATTGCTTTCAGAGTAGCTATAGATTTTCTATGAACCAATCTCTGCTATATAAAATTTCTTTAAAATAATAGTACATTCACACTTGTGCATGAGCAAAGAACAATTGGCTTTTGGAAATCTCTCTCTGAAGATGATGGAGAACTCCAGAATGTGATCCTCAAAAGTCCTTTTTTGATAATTTGTGCAAGAGCAGAATTTACAAAAAAAAATGCTTCAAGAAATCGGATATAAAGAGTTAAGTGATCAGTCAATGCAACACCCAGAAATATTCAGTGAAGAAAACTATCGAGGTAGAGGTATACTTACCCCATCCCCAGAACTGGATGCTTGCTTGGAGTGCCTTTGTTCATCAAGAAAATGAGAAGGTATGTCTTTTTCTGAAAATAATCCAGTGGACAGCTTAATGTCTTTCTTTCAAAAAGATTGACCATGATGATTTCCAGAGACTTATGTGAAAAAAGCAGCTCGTGCACATACAAATTGAAGAGCGAGCAACTCTCAAGTGTTAGAGCATGCAGAGAATAAAAGACCAACCTTGCAAAAATGGGATAGAAACTTCTCCTCCACCAACTCTCAGAACATTTTCTCTTAAATCTATGATACACTGAAATCATAGGCTAAGTCAGAAATGACAAAAGATTATGAACCACAGAGATAGATGCATCTATAAGACATTAAATCAAGGATGCTACCTGGTGCTTACGGAGCATATCCAGACCAAAGAGAAATTCCATATTGGGAGCATCCAGCACCAAGAATGAGCAAGGGTAAAATACATTCCCAATCTACAGGAAGAATATCAATGAGATATTAGCAAAGCATAAAAAATGATCATTTAATTGCTAGAATCATCCAATTCATTAATTTTGAAAATAATAATAGAGGTAATTAGGATATTTAAATTGTGTATAGAAAAACGTTTGTGTCTGTATACTGTAGACGTACAAACATAAATCTGACCCACAGAGGGGTGTTCAATGATACAAAAACAAGCTAAATCTTATCAGTAACTAATGGTTCTATCATGAGTCAAATAATCTAAATATAAATACTGAAAAGTTAGAAATCATGTGTGAAAATGTCTTAAGAAATTTAGTATCCAACTAAAGTTTAAGATTTATGAGGCACATAAACATTGAAATACATGCCTGTGAGATGCAAGCAGACATGTATACAAGTGCATCCTTGATCCAACACATCAAAGTACAGAAGAAACAACTTGCATTGACAAACAAGGCACCCCTATTCGGACAAATGTTCTAAAAGTATAATGACAGCATACATATCTGAAATTCATTCTTCAGAACTGGTGATTATGTTACCTTGATTGGAGCTACGTGTATTCGACCTAATATCTCTGACTGACCAACCCCATGTGCAATGCCCTTGTAACGTTGATCTAAAAGCCTTAGCAATCTGGGATATACCATGCCCATAACAAAACAACAAGAAGCCTCATCAATTAAAAGCCTTATAATACTAAAAGAAATAGAATATCTACATTCCTAGTGAAAAGATCTGTAATTAAATCTTTTAAAATAAAAGTTCTCCTTGCTTAAATTAAACTGATTATAATTTGATTAAAGAGTGGATAAACTGGTATAAATGAAAATATCATCAAATGGAAATTGTTACATAACCCCTTCGAATTTTCTCTCCTTATCTAAGCCATAAATCTCCACATGCTCATGCATGCTCTTTTTGAACAAAAAATGCTCATTACTAGCCAATCATGAAAAAACAGAACACATCCAAAAGTCCATGTATCAGAGTCTAACAAGTAAAGTGGAATCAGCCCCTGAATTGCTGGTTCAACTGACAAATGCATTACTAAGCTTTATAATAGAGGTACACATACACATGCATGATGTATGTAATCATGGCTCTTAACAATGCATCAAGAATTGCTTTAAGAGAAAGAAGAGCAATTATCACATCAACTATAAATCATACAGTCCATTAAATATGACACGGCACATACCCACAACGCTCAGCACAGCTTTTTGATATGATTGTTGATTGAGCTCCACTATCAACAAATGCCTAAAACAAAGTGAATAAGCATTGAGTCAACAGCTATATTATACCAAAAGAGCTGAATAACTTACAACAATCTCAAGTGAATCTGCAAAAAGTCAAAAGGAGTCCAAGAATGTCATACAATTAGAGAAAGTAACTTAAATAACATAAGAAATATTGTAGTCTTGAGTCATCTCATATTAAAATGAACTGAGGTCAAAGGAAAGGAATAGCATCATTCATCCTTAACTATTTAAAACTTTTTTACCTTCAAAGGAACACCATTGACCTCCATGTCAACATACAACATAACCTAAAATGGTTACAGAAAAAAAAATGTTAGCTTCCTACAAAACAAAGAGATGATGAAATAAGGAAACAGTATATATAATTTGAACTCATACATACCACCCTTGCAAAAGCTTCCGGATTATGTTCCAGGGCTGCTGCCCAGTTTTCATCAATTCCTTTCTGCAATGTATTTTAAAATATTGCAAAACGTTATAATAGGATGCATTGTTATTTGCCAATTCATGAATGTTACCCTAACCAAAAAATAAAAAAACCACATACAGACCTGACGTATAGCTGCTTCAATCTTCTTTTGTGCTTCAACATCAAAGGGATCTGCATACAGAAGGGCCTACATCGCATAATAACATGAATATAGGTAAATTCACAACTACATCAATGAAGTTAGTTTAAGTTTTTATGTCAAGTCATTTACATAAGAAGTATTATAGGACAAGAAGATAAAAACAATTTGCTAGAGAAATATAATTTAAGGTTTAAATTCTTACATGTTTTTTTAAAAAAAAAAAAATTAAAGACGCCAGAAACCATTATTAGAAAATAGTAGGATATCGAAACGGATGACAACTAAAGGGAAAGAATCAGAAATAGGGCAGAACTTAACCAATAAAGGCTCTGGAGAACCAGAAAGGCTACTTACAAGCTCCTCTTCTTGTTGACGTCGTACTTCAGATCTTTGCTTATTACGCTCTCGCAAAATGTTCTGCAATTTATTCAGATCACTCCCAAGAACAGCTTGTGCTAATTCAGGATCACTCTATAAGAAAAAATGATCAATGGCATAAATTCTCAAATAAACAGTCCATATCTATAACATAACAGCATTGGAATTAAAAACAAAACAAAAATAAATAAATAAAGGGATAAGCAATAAGAAATTGTTATAAACAGAATGACAATTAGATACGAAAAACTGATTCATCTTATTGCAGTTTTCTTTAGAACCATAAAAAACTTTAACATACAAGCTTCAAAACCTTACCTAAAACCAAAAGAAAAGCTTAAGAGAAAAAGACTACTTTACCTGAAACAGTTGTCCCATCAAATTAGAATCATTCTTAATTTGCTGCTGGAAAGCTCCGGGGTTTACAGCAGACCCATCTGGATTGAAGCTCAGATCATTCGAAGAAGCACTGAAATAGTTTAATTTGCAACAGTTAAATTCTTTCTGCTTACGAACAAAAGCAAGGACAAGCAATGACAGTTGTACACAGTGAAACAAAGCTAAAAGTAAAATTTCCAATACAAATTGTCTGCTGTCTACGAACCACATAAGAATGTGACAGCAACTGTAAATTATATGCAGGCAACAGAGTCAAGTTCATGTTATCATTTTGTAATTGTACAGGAGATATTTTCTATCAAAATTGAAACCAAGCTTACTCCAATTTTGTGGTCATCATATAGTTGGGTACCTTGAGCATATCCTTGTAAAAACTAATGGGCAGATACAAATATAATTCCAACCAAATATTATTTTGCATTCTATGTCCCAAAAAAAAAAATAATAATAATAATAATAATAATAATCTTTTGCATTCAATGTCCCAAAAAAAAAAAAAATTAATCTTTTGCATTCCTTAGCATCCTACAAATTCTTCCATAACCTATTCACCTAAAAACTACTCCAATTATACCTCAATCTAGATTGTGCTACAGTTCTTGTAATCCATGAAGAGGTTTAACTTGGGCTCCCTTCTTTAGGACATAAAATATTACAGAATAAGACAATTGAGTAATAAGAAAAGTACCTAGATGCGGCATTAGATACCATCATCACCAAGTCTTCGTCTTTAACACCAACAGCACTCAGTTTTTCAAAATTTTTCATCTCCTTCCCATTGTATAGCAGCTGCTGCTGTTGCAGAGGCACACGGGTCTGCTTATTGCACCATTCCAAAACGTTCACAAATTAGATATTATGCAGACAATAATCCTCAAAAACAATCTCTGTACACAATTATTTGTCACCCAAATAATCGTAAAACACAAAAAACTACTGCACAAAGCTTCTCAATATCACTCAGAAACGAGTAGTGGAAGATCTAGAGCAATAAAGTTCAATCCTTTTTTCAGCATTATGGGTCAGAAAACACATCAAAAACCCAAATATAACCAGTTCTCACCTCTACCTCAAGCAGAGCCTTTACGTTTTCAACCTGTCGCAAATTAAAGAAAAATAAAATAATAAAAAACAAAGTGAATATATAACAAATAACACAATTAAATTAAAAAATAAAATAAAAGTAGAGAACAAAGACGAAATTAGGGTTTTTTTTTTTTTTTTTTTTTTTTTTTTTTTTTTTTTTTTNTTTTTTTTTTACAGTTTCATGAGGATCAACGTCTAGGGAGAGGATCTGTTCGTCTGCAGTCATCACAGTGATCTTCATCTTCTCTGTCAGAGTCTATGCTGTCTTTCTGGGAGCGAAAGTTTGAAGCTTTTTTTTTTTCCTTTTTTTCTCAGCTCTTTCACTCCCAATTACCAAATTTTATACAAAAGTTATAACTCTAATGCTTACTAAAAACTTTTGTTTACTTGCTCTCCTTCGGCCTTAAGTTACCTTCAAATTTAAAAATAATTTCTGAAAAAAAAAATGGAAAGGCTTATCCAATTCATTTCATATTTAATATATTTGATATCAGTAAAAAAAAAAAAACTCTGTGTAGTATTTATCTTCATATTAATTCTTCAAAAGGGAAGTGGATTTTTTTACTCTAAACAAAGCAACTTTTTAAACAAAAGTTTTGTTGATTTTGAAATAACTTTGTGGTACTTGTTGTTTGTTATTCATCAAATATTATTTTAAGTTTTTGAAAAAAAATCTGAAATCTATTTTGGTTTGTTAGTAATCCAAAAAAAAAATGGAAAAAAATTAAATATTTTGCTATTTATATGTAGTGGTTCGATCATTGACACAACATAGCTACACAGGCGCAATTTAGGACGAGCCTCTTTTCATCAATTTTTCGCTAAGAATAAAGTACTTACCCATAGCAGAGTTATAAGCCCAAAAAAGATCTAGCGAAAGAGTTAAACCAGACGTTTTTGCAATTTCATGAGAATCTAATACTAGCAGTCCGTATCGCTGGAAAAAGGTCACAAAAATAATTTATTACACTTTAGAATTATTGAGCTATTGGCACTGTTATTTATAATAAACTATGCTCAAATTTGTATTGATCTTTAAATTTTATTTTATTTTTTGGCTTTTTAGTATTGAAATTTCAGTTTTTGTTACTCTTTAAATTTTTAAACTATTTTAGTCTAGATTTTAGCAATTTTGAAGCATATAATACATTTACTAAAACATAAAAACAATACAATTACAAAATTATACAATATTTGTGTATCAACTAGCCCTGGCAAAATGTTACACCACACGATAATTTGCGGGTTTGGGTCCGCGATATCGGGTCGGATTGATATCAGTGTCACACGATAAGACACGATAAGAAAATAGGTTGGAACACGTTAACACGATGGGTCACGATAAGATACGATAAAAAAAATATTAATTTCATTATTTCATTATAGTTAACTTTTTACATAATTTTTTTTAATTTTATAAAACTATAAAATTTATATTTTATTTAATTGAAAAATTACAATTTTTATATCTATTTATATATTAATATTTTATTTTAGATTTTATCTTTTTTATTATTTATATTGGATGCACAAATTCAGTTTGATTTATAATATTTTGAATATTTTTAAATTAATTTTAGTTTGTTTTATAACATTTTGAATATTTTTAAATTTATAATTGAAATGCATATTTTATTTTTTAATCACGATAAATATTTAATATATTTTTAATTCGTATATTTTACATTTTAAATTCACAGTTATTATTTATGTATTTAGACTTAATAGACATGAATTAATAAAGATTTATCATTTGACAATATATATTAATTTAAATAAAAAAAATAAAACACTCACGTACATGTCTAGTAAACACGAATAAAACACGACATGAATACGAAACGATACGACACGAAAACGGTTACACATTGACAGGCCTAGTATCAACCATCAAATACGTTCTATACTTACAAATTAATAAAAATTAAATTAAAAATAGTTTTAATGACCAAAATGTAACAAAATTAAAATTTGTGGCCAAAATGCAAAAAATAAAAAAAATTTAAAGAGTATAGTGTAAATATGAGCATAGTTATGGGACTTAAAAGTGATAATAACCTTTACAATTCAGTATCTTTTAGAAATTACATTTACAGTTTTCAATTTTAAAATATTTCAATTTAAATATTCAATTTTTTCAATTTATTTTATTTTGATCTAAATTAAATTTTTAGTGTTTTTAAATAATTTAAAAATATTAACATGCAATTAATTAAAAATAAAAAATTAAATTGTAAACATAATAAAATTAAAATAAATACAATAAATTATATTTTAACATTGGCAAAATGTGATGTGACTAAATCATTATTCACCATTGATTAAAAAAAAAATCGAATGCAAAAGATTGATTTGAGAACCGAAATTGTTAAACACAGAAATGCAACTTCTCAAATTAATGGTACTAAAATATAATTATAAACTTTTGAAAAAGAAAAAAAAGCCATATTCTTTTTTATTTAACAAAAAAAAATATGAAAAAGGCCATATTTTTTTATTCGCTGATTCATCGCAAAGTGACTAAATTCCTCGTTGGCGCTAAACGTAGCCAGTGAGAAGACTGGGAGGGTGAGAGAAAGAGGGAAGAGAAAAGCTGTTTCCTTTTGCCTTAAACCCTTAATCAGAATTCCTCACTCTCCCCATTTCCCTAAAACCCTAGCATTCTCTCATTAATTGACACATATATACGTATATAATACAGTATGATTTAGAATTCACCTTCTTTCCTTCTACAAATACTGCGCTGCCCTAGATCCCCATCAAATTTTATTTATTTAATTTTTTTTTTTTAAATTTTGACCCCATTTTAGAGGATTTTCCAATTTGATTGATTTTGATTCCGTTGATCGAAAAAAAAAAAGAAGAAGAATTTTTATTGGATTATAATCGGTTTGTGGCGACGAAGGCGAAGATGTCGAGTGGGGAAGTGATCAAGCGAGCTAAGTACAAGACTTCAGTGAAAGACCCTGGAACTCCTGGTGTTCTCAAAATGGTGTACTTCTGCTCCCCAATTAATCAGAGATTGTATTAGACCAAAAAAAAAATTGCAAAATTTTTCTTTAAATTTTCCTGAGAAATGTCCGTTGGAAAGTTAGTATGAACTAAAGTAAAAGCATGTATTGAAGATTTTTCCTTTTCAATGGCCTTTTGCGTTAATAGGCAACTGCCGATCGAACATAATTTGCGATTGGATAACTATTGGGACTTGTATTTTCTTAAATATTTCGAGTCATTGTGTAATTGTTAAGGAGTGCTAGCATCTTCTCTTAACGAGGAGTTAGGATTCTTTTTTTTTTGGGTGTATTCCTTTTCATTAGCTTAGAAGAAGATGGTTTTTTGCCTTTTTTTCTTTTTTCTTTTTTTTAAAGAATTTGTACTTAATGCAGAATGGAAATAAGCTTTTATTCAGGCCAAGTGATCCCACGTCTGCTACAAAGTTGGATGTTGAATTTAGACAGATTAAAGGTACTTGTTTTTAACTAGTTTGCCCATTTGCTTTAGTGGCTTATAATATGATTTGGTGTTAGCGTCATAGTATCACAATGGTGTCTTTCCTTGTTTCTTCATCTTCTTTCGTTTTATTCATCCTTGTTGGGAATGTTTAGGTCACAAGCACACAAAGGAGGGCTCAAATAAACCACCTTGGCTTAATCTCCCCCATGATCAGGTTTTGCTTTGATTTTATATTATTGATTTTTTAAGCCTCAAGGATATTTTTTTTTATGTCCACTCATCTATCCGTACCTAATTTTGCTTCTTGAAGATTGCTTTTTGGATTCTTTTTTGGAAAATTGTTATTTATTTATTTGTTTGCCAATTCATTCTATTAAGTGAGAGTTTACCAAATGCTATTCCTTTAAAATCTTGGAATGTAGTATGGAAAAACTTAATGCTGTGTTGTTCCAGGGGGGAAGTTACATATTTGAGTTTGAAAGCTTTCCTGACCTTCATGTATGCCGAGAATTTGTGGGTAAGTCTCAGTGACAACCACGACCTGTCAGGATAACTGATTAATTTTAGTTCCACTTTCAGTTTCACATTCTGGTTTAGCTCCATATTATTGTAATTGATAAAAGAGTTAAAAAATTAAGAAATATTTATTTTCATAAAACTCTGAACAATGTTATTTAGTTTTGTGCCTCTGTATTTGCATGAACTGCATTTTCAAGGTTATGTGATCCATTTTCCCCTAGCAACCAGAATTACTCTTACTGTATTGTTTTTCCAATTTTTTTGTACCTTTGACATTTTCAAGTTTTCAGTCATGTGAAAGATATGCGCAGGTTCTATTCTTTGTTGAGAATGAGGCAGTGAGAAACTATAGTTTGCTTAAATCAATCATTTGTCTGTTTTTATCTACCATTTTTCTGCTTATATAGTTTGGATCTTGTTCTTGTCAATCAAAATTAAAGAATTTCTGTCACAACTTGTGATTGTAAGGTCTGAGAAAAATGTTTTAATGTCTTTACCTTTATTGTATTCCATATATTGGTTATTACGATTTCTGCCCATTGTTTTCTGTTTAATATTTTCCAACCACTTTGCACAATTTTTTTATGCATTAATTCTTATGTGTTCCTTTTGGATAGGCAATGCCCTTGCAAAATCTGGAGATGCTGCAAAAGCTGCATCTGAGGCAAAAGTTTCAACTGCTACAAAAGTTGCTTCAGAGGGATCCTCCGTTACACTTCTAGATGAGCAACTTAGTACTGATGAAATGGAGCTTAGGATGAAGCTCTTGCGAGAGAATAGGTAAAATTTACGCTTCTGTTCCAATGTTACCCGAAAGCATTCTATAGAGAGCTTACATGTTGATGTCTTTTGTCGGTTTTATTTTTATGGAAGCAAGTACTACATTAATTATGTTTTCAATAAACTACAACCCAAGAGGAAGAATCACTATCAACTGATGTGGTTCCAGCGTATGTTGGTTCATGTAGTATTTCTGCAATCATATCATGTGCTTTATACTGATCAACTTCTACTGACAGTATATTTTAAAAGAAATATAATTTTAGTAGAACTTTGAATCACATCATTGATAGGAGAGAACCCATGCCTAAGAAAGTTTAATACTTGGTTATTTTCTCTATTTACATGATTTTTTTTTCCCAGAAGGTGAATGTAAGTCTTCATCCTCCCCTTTTTTGTACATTTTGCTTCCATTTTCACCAGTTGATTTGGTTTTATGGAAATTTCTCTGTAGGTGTTTTTCATTTGCTTATTATATGGCTTTTTTTTTTGGGGGGCATTTTTTTCATGTGGATATTTGGAGAGTAATAGTTCATTGAGAAAATGCATCTAATTTGCATTTGAAAGATGGGTTGAGGTTGGAATTGGTACAGTTTTGAAGAATGATAGTTAACTTGATCTTCCTTATTATTAGATTATTTTTTATTGGATGTAGTGTTTTCACTATAGGACTAATGTTTCTTATTTTAAACTTTCTTTTGATTGCAATTAAATTAATCCATCACAGTGAGTTGCAGAAACTTCATAAGCAATTTGTGATTGGTGGCGTGTTGACAGAATCAGAGTTTTGGGCAACTAGAAAGGTCACTTTTCTTATTATTATTTTTTTTTATTTCTTTAACTTTGCATTGGATGTGTTCTTTTTTCACCAACTTTTTTTGTTGATGAACATTATTTTGTTAAATATTGATTCATGTGACATTTTTGGGTCCTCTAAATCTCATTACAGAAATTGCTTGATGGAGATAACTACAGAAAGTTAAAACAAAGGGTTGGTTTCAAAAATTCAATGATTTTGGATACCAAACCGATGACTGATGGTCGGGTACAGCAAAGCTCTCTCTCTCTCTCTCTCTAACTTTCTCACAGAGCGTGCTTGTGTTTGGATTTGTTTACTTGCCATACATGGGTTGCACCCAGCCTCCCACCCACTTGTTGCTTTCTTAATAGATCTGTCTTCCATAGAAAGAAAAAAAGAGTTCATTTGCTTTTTTTATTTATTATTTCATTGTTTTCTTATTGTTTTAGCTTGTGTCTTATCATATGGAAATTCATATGTTTTTATTTTTCTCTGTTTTCCAGACAAACAAGGTTACATTTAGTTTGACACCAGAGATCAAATATCAGGCATGTTTCTTTCTTTGCACCTTTGATCTCCTTTTTGTTACTTTATCTTGAAAAATAGTTTTAGCAAGCCCTTCAAATTTCTGCAATGGTTGTCAAACTTTTCTTTTATGTTATTTCTAGTCATTGCCTGATGAGTCTATCTGTTGCAAGCCATGGAAGAATTTTAATTTTGTTAATGTTTTTGCGATATAATTGTTTCTCATGTAGAAATGTTTTTTTATGTTAGATTTGCTTTGAAATTTGTGTATTGTCTGATTAATAATAGGTAAAGACAAAGGGCATTGCCAGCTGTTTTATGGGGTATTTGTGAATTGGTTAGAATCATGGATTTTTTGGTTCTTGTGTCCATGGAGTTGTTGATCTTCTTGTTTCATAATAACATCATGAGATGGTTTAAGGTACAATTAGTTTGAGGGACTGTCTACCATTGTGCAACAGTGTTTACCTTTGTTGTTTCTAGAGTCTCGGTTAACTGTTAGTTGCTGAAGCCAGATGACAAATTCACAAGTTTGAAATAATATAATCTTGGATAAAAAAATTTGCTTTCTAAATGTGTGTGTGTTTGTGTGTACCTTTTGATTTACTGATCTATAACTTCCTTATAGTTTGTTATGTCTTTTATGGATAAGACTCGATCCAACTTTAACTTCACAGATTTGCTTGTTTTGCAAATACTCTGGAAGACAGTCTGACTTGGTTTTCGTGGAATAATTTCTTTGCTGCTTACTGTTCTTTTTCTTTTTTTCTTTTTTTTTTTTACAGATTTTTGTTCTGAAACCAGCTGTTCACCAAGCTTTCCTTAATTTTGTTCCCAGTAAGGTAGTGTGGATGTTGAAGCAATTTCCTCCATTGTCTGGGTGTTTACCATATCGATTCTCACCCTCGTTTATTTATTGAGGGGTAGGCGTAAAAGGACCATCTATTTAGTACTGTGTCTGTTGCTTTCTTATTTAGCTCAGATTATGCTTTGCTATTTTCCCTTGATTTTTGACTTCCAGATGACTGAGAAAGACTTCTGGAGAAAATATTTTAGAGCTGAATACCTGCACAGTACAAAAAATGCTGGTGCAGCTGCAGCAGAGGCTGCTGAAGATGAGGAATTGGCCATGTTTCTCAAGGATGATGATATATTGGCAAGAGAAGCTCGCCAGAAGGTGCTGTTTTAGAGTGATACTGTCTTTTTGTTTTTCTTCATTTTAATATTTTTGTTGCATTTATCTTTTATGATTGCATAGAAATCTTGGGATACTTATCTTCCTTATTGTTATGTCTTGTTTGCAGATTAGACGTGTTGATCCAACTTTAGACATGGAAGCTGACCAAGGAGATGACTATAGCCATCTACCAGTATGTTTTCTAGTTCTATGCGTGATATTATATTTTAAAAGTTCTGTGATCTATCTGGGAGGTTCTTCTATGTTGACTGGTCATATTTTACATTCATCTGCTTTACCTGAATTTGGTTGATGATTTAGCGAATTAAATATTTAATCGATGATGATGATGATGAATGGTAATATTGCCAATGGGGTTTCCTTTGATTAGCAACCAAACATTTTTGGAAGAATGATAAATTTGTAATCTGCTATTCAGAAGGAAGATTATATATAGATTTATGCACTTTGATCAGCACCTATAATGGAAAGGTGTGAAGTGTGCTTTGAGTTCTTCTTTATCTTAAGATTATTATTCAATTGCTACTTTTTAATTCAGGATCATGGCATCTTTCGTGATGGTAGCAAGGATATAAGTGAATCAAAGCAGGAGCATTACATGAGAACTTTGTCACAAGACCTTAACCGACAAGGTGCTGTTGTTCTCGAAGGAAGAGCTGTAGGTAAGATTTTATTATGAACATATTTTATTCTTTATGTTAATTAATTTATAAATAACATAAGATAGACATCTTTAACAGAACTATTTTTGAAAACAGGCTTCTTCTTTTTTTTCTTTTTCTTTTTTTCTTTTCTCTCTCTCTCTCTCTCTCTCTCTTTTCTCTTCTTTTTTTCCCAATAGTTAGTAAGATAATAGTGGTTTTGTGAATTTGACTACAGATGTGGACTTGGAAGATCCACGAATTGTTGCGCAGGCACTTGTGCGATCAAGACCTGGTTAGCATGGTTTATTTTGTTAATTTGGATGTTATGCTTTTTTCTATAGATTTGCTCCTCTTCCTAGCCTAGCTGCTTTGCTTATTATTCTACTCTGGTTTTGCAGAAACTAATGAAAATGCAAACCAGGAGAGGCTTGACAGGATTTCTAGGATGACTGAGATAGAGGACCTCCGGGCACCTCATGATCATCCTTTTGCTCCACTGTGTATCAAGGTTCATTATTTCCTCATTATTATGACAAATATTTTTAAGCTTCTTTTGTTTTAAGAAGGTGTTTCATGTTCTTTCTAAACCAGGATCCCCGAGACTATTTTGATGCACAACAAGCTAATGCACTAAAATCTTTGGATGACACACGAGCTGGAACAGAACAAATGAAATGCAACCTGTCAAATGAGGAAGTGTATGGCTCCTTAAGGGAGTCCATTTCTGAAATAAAAACTAGGGGATTAAATGATCCCATAGTTAAGCCTGAAGTTGCTCTTATGGTAATCAAATCTTTGTTGCAAGCTTTATCATGCTATTTATGTCTACATAAATAGATATACATATATATCTAGTTAAATGTGTATATTTCTGCATTAAGAAAGTGTAACTGCCAAATTCTATGGCCTAGGTTTTGAATGGGTTGACACAGAATATCTCAAGCAACAAATATCAACTAGGAAAGAATCCTCAGGAGAGTATTCTTGACAGGTTGCCAAACACAACTAGAGAGGAACTTCTGCATGTGAGTTGACACCAGTCTATTTGTCATTTTCTTTAATGAATAAGATTTATCAACTTTGTGAAAAACATGAATCTGACTCCTGGTACTTTGTTTATCTCAGAAGTCATTAAGCACAATGTTTATTGCATTAGATTTCGCTTTGGTGTTTTGTTTTCTCATTTTTATAGGAAACGTATTTCTTCTTTCCAGCATTGGATGTCCATTCAAGAACTACTGCGACATTTCTGGTCTTCATATCCAATTACAACAACATATCTTAACACAAAGGTTAGCTTTAACTTTATTGTTAACAAGAAGGTTCCAATATTCCATGTAATCTGAAATTAAAGATTGCATGATTTTATGTTTTTCAATTATGGTTTCAAACTTTGGAAACTCTGTAGTTCTGGTTTTTCTATTTGTCTCTTCTTGAAATACTTCAGAAGTTTAACCTTTGAAACCTAAATGGTTCTTTATTTTCTTTTTTACTGTAGTTTTACTAAAATGTTGCATGTTATATAAAAATTCTATATTTCATAGTCTCAGCCAAAGTCAAAGTCATCAAAGACTCTAAACTGGGTGGAACAAACAAAAAAGGAATCTTTGTGCTTTTCTCATTTTGGTATATTGTATTTTTGTGGTTTCATTTGATGGGATGATTCATTTGTCGATATGCAGGTAAGTAGACTGAAGGATGCAATGTTACAAATATACCGACAGCTAGAGGTATTTCATTAGACTTGAATCCACTGCTATTATATGGACGCTTTTAATGTTCATTGTATATACTTAATCTATAATCAACTCCTAGGAAATAAAGGGGTCCATGCAATCAGACTTCCGGCACCAGGTTTCTCTCCTTGTACGGCCAATGCATCAGGTCAACACTTTCCATTATAATTGTGCATTTATTATTTATCAAGGAATCGACACTTCTCTATATTTTTAAATATACATTTTGTTTCTTTTTTTGGTTGCTTTAAATATTTAAGTTGCATGTTTAGAGATATTTAGAGGTTCGGCCAACTACCTGGTGGTTGTGGTTGCCAATTCCCAAGTGTTCCTTCAGAATTATGTTTTTCCTAAGCACCCACTACCTAGCCCAACAGAACTTGAAAAAAAAAACAAAAAGAAAGGGATTGTGCTTGGGTCTCTTGCAGAGAACAGAAACTGATCGGTTTTATCATATGCTGCTGAGCTATTTCTTTGGAGCTGAATCATCTTCTTTTTTTCTTTTTCTTTTTTCTGTTCATTTGCAGGCACTGGATGCTGCTTTTCAACATTATGATGCAGATTTGCAGAAAAGATCAGCAAGGATCGGGGAGACACCAAATGGAGTTGCCTAAGAGGATTTTTGACATAAAGTTTGGTTTGCCGGCGCTGTGCTGTTACAATTTTTTTGTCCACCCCTATCTTTTTTCCGCTGTGGCATGAAATTGTACATCATCAAATCAATTTTGCTGTGAGCTTATCCTAGATATAGACATATAGATTGTGTTTCTGTCCAATGTGCATCGAGTTTCTTACTCTTGATGACCCAATGTGCATATGTAAACGTTGAGAATAAAGAAAATGAACGTTCTCCAATTTTGGAAGCCAAAATAAAGCTGTTGTGTTTGTTTGAACTCTTTTGTAGTTTGACCAAACTTTTACATTGGAATGCTTAAAAATGATTGCTTTTCTCATCGTCAACTTATTTAAGTTAAACTATTTTTTTATTTTTTATTTTGATGAATTAAGTAAAACTAAAATTGCTCACATCCTAGAGTAGTTGTACAATCACATTTTTATTTGCAAATTGGATAAAAGGGCAACTTGATTGAGTCAGATGGGCTTCCACGCTAGATAGAAGGCACACATACTTGGACTTGTGAAGCTCAAGCTGCGTGACTAGTCTAATTCAATAATCGAAAATCACAAACCAACAAGATTAAGCTCATAAGAAAAAGATTAACAAGAACAGAACATATCAGATCTAATCGATAATGGTAATTTGTTTTTGGATAACGATCTAATCAATAAATTGATTAAAAAATCATATAAAAAAAGGAAAATCTTTCCAAAGCATTACATTGGCATTAAAACAAGAAATATATACATATAAATCTATGGAAAATTATTTAAATCTATACTCTATATAAAAATAAAAAACCATGGAAAATTATTTAAATATTTTCAACAAATAGAATAATAAAAATAAAAAGAGGAAATACTAATATTTATATTAAAAAAAAAAAATCAACATGACATCCCAAGAACAACCCAGATTCCTAAATAGTTCATGTACCCATGAATTCAAAGATAACAAATTACAAACTAAAAAAAAAAAGTATGTAAAAAAGAGTATATATTATTAAAAAAAAAAATCCTTAGAATGGTGGAGGGGCTGCAAAACCCAAGAAGGGTCTTCCACATAAAGATCCATGAGCAGTTGGATCGCAGTAATTGACGGTGTCTTTGAGCTTGTGAAAGCCATCCTTGAAAACTCCGAAGCCGAATAACAATCCGATCAGTATCACTACCAGTATCAGGCACGTACACAGCATGCATATCCTCCCTCCACAACACATCTTTGGCGGCGCTTCTAATATACTGAAAGACCCCCAATCTCTGCTGCTCAATATTTTTTTTATTTTCTTTCTTTTGGGGATCTTGGGTTTTGTATAATGAGAAAGTTTGAGATTTTTAGCCGAAAAACGTGCAATATAATGTGTTGGGAATTGTGCTGTTTCAATGTCTCTCTCAGGAAAGAGATAACAGAAAGGTAACGCTTTTGAAGAAGCTCTCTCGGTGTAATGCGTAAGAGATGGGTATATATTGTTGCTAAGCTTGAAAGACAAGCAAATTGAACCGTTTACTCTTTTAAAAGGTCTTTTCCTTTTTTTCTTTTCTTTTTTTCTTTTGGAATGTTTTTGGATAATTAAAAAGGAGAATATTTTATGGGGACTCTTATTAAATTTTGTATCAATTTTAGTTTTATTTTTCAAATTATGAAAAAAACAACTAGCATTTTTATATAAATATTGATGATATTATTTTAAAAGTTGGGCATAAAATAATAAACTATTTAAAATTTAATAAGAAAATAATATTTTTTTAGAAAAAAACCCAATTTAGATGAAATTAGAGTTATGCCAGACACATTAAATTTTTAAACCAAGTTTGTTTATCAAAATGATGTGGTAATATTTTAATAGTTGGCAAAAAAATATATTCTATAATTATAAAAATTTAACCCAATAAAATTGTGCTATATTATTTTAATAAACAAATTTAGTTTAAAAATTTGTTAAGTTTGTCCCATTAAAACATCTTAATAGGCAAAAGCCACTGATAAATTCAAAATCTAGTAAACAACTCTCCCATTCCAAATTATAAAAAATAAAAAAGATAACTCCGCCATTATTGTTGAAAATTACCCTAAATAAAAGTGAGCTTCTTTATTTGTTGTCGTTTATGGGTGGGTTTTTTTTTGGGTGGTTGCTTTCTAAACGAGAAAGAGGGTATTATTTCGGAGATATTGATGACGTGGAAGGGTGTAATAGGTGGAGGCTTTTTTTTTAAAAGGCAAGTAATAGGTGGAGTCGTTAGTGAAAGTGGATTTGATTGGGTTTACGTTCGTCAAGGTAATTAATTGGTTTAAACCACTCCTCCACGTTCGCTAGGAATTCTATTTGCCATACTATTTGGAATTTATACACACTCCTCTTTTATGTACAGTTTTTAAAACAATAATAATAATAATAATTTTTAGCAAAAAATAATATCAATTGCACCAAATTTTGTTTATCAAATTTTATATGGCAAAGCAATTTATGTTGCAGTGTTTTAATTTCTGCACTTACTTATTTTAACCTTATATTAATTCTTCGACTATTAATGTAAAAATGAAAATAAATAATTTGATATCTAACATTTGATACAACAATAAATAATTTGGTGATATACATTATAATAATATTATTTTAAAAGCAATCTTACACATACCAAATATATTAATCAATTTTTAGATATTTAATAATACGTTAGTTTGTTAATAATTAATAAATTAGTAAAGCTTTTATAATTATGAAAAGTAAAATCAATGCAATAATATCAACTCGCTAGATCTCAAAAATTTAGTTAATAAATTTGGTTAGTCTAGCATTACTTTTATTTTAAAAAGGTTTTATTTGCACCAATGTTTTCAATTGTAGTAGTTAGTGAGATTTTGCTTTCAAACTTTTTAATTTGCCACTCTTGTACTCTCATTACAGCCAAACTAGGCGGTTGTGCTCTAAAATGTTGATTCTGTTTGATTTGGATGTTAAAATTGGCTGGTATCAGCACACATAAAAAGTGTAATTAGATAGAAAAGATTTGATGATTTTGCACACCATTGATATTCATATCTTTTTATTTCCGGATAATTAGTCAGAACCTACGGCACATTCACTTAAGCTGCCAACTTTGGCTACCACCATTTTCGACGAGCAAACCTCACCATCACCACCAAATAGGTTGGTAAACTGTTGATCAACACAACCATGATAGTCTTATGGTCCAACTCCATCGGAAACTACATCAACATACATAAATAAAACAAAAAAACTTCAAAACTTTCTTAAACCACCAACTCCGACCATCATTATTTCCAACAAGAAAGAAATCATCACTAATCACTAGTACAAACAAGGTTTGTATGCTGCTAATCCATGTAACTATGGTGGCTCCGTGATGTAATTTCACCGAAAACAATTTCAACCAACATCAACGACTAACCCAAAACTTACCTGAGCCACCCACTATGACCACCGCCATTTTATGGAAGTGAGATCTCATCATCACCATCAAAAGATTTGCAGGCTATTAATAGTAGTCATAACCCATCTCCACTAAAAACTAATTCAATTAACTAAAAATTCACCCAATTTATCTATTCATCAACCACCATTTTCAAAAGTAAAATCTCATTGTAAGCACTAAAAAGATTCTCAGATTGCCAATCTATACAACCATGATAGTTCAAGAGTTCAACTCCATTGAAAAATGCCTCAATTAAGACGAAAAAAATCGAATAAGGCAAAATTCTAATTTGCCAAATGACTATAAACAAAGCTTTTTGTTTTATTTACGATGAGCCCACACGTACAGAGCTTGTGACAAGTTAACTTTTAAATTTAACGAAACAATATTTTGAAGCACAATCACCCAATTTGCCCATTATAAAAAGGGTTATTGTCCATTCAAAAGTTAAAAGAGCATAATATCATCAATCCAAAAATTGGAGGCATTAGTATAGGTGACAATTTTTCTAAACAGGTTACGTTCCTGTCAATCAATTAATTTAAAGCTATTATTCAAGTTATAATTTTTCAACTTTAATGAACGTATATTCAATTTATATGTTAAGCGAATTGACATATTTAATCTATTTTTACATATATATATATAATTTAGCAAAATGATATATCAACTAATCTACCAAAAAAAAAATGATATATCAACTAACATATTTATCTAGCACTTGAAGGTGTAGCACAGTGGTAAGAGTCAGCCGAATTTTCACATCTGCGAGTACGAAAATTGAGATTAGAGTCTTGGTAGCCCCATTTAGACTCAAATGTTCATCTCCACTGTTACCGCATGAAAGGAAAAGAGTTTCCAATAACATGGTCCCAGTGTTGACTCCCACTAGATTAAAAATATACATGAGTTTGACTCACTCACTAGATAACTCCTGAATCTATGACTCCGTAACGGATATGTCATTTTTTATTCAAAAAAAAAAAAAAAACCTAACATATTTATCTATCATTTTTAAAAAATTTGTACAATAACCTAATTTGTACTTTATTTTTATTATATTTATTTTACATTTAATTAAGTAGATATTTTACATAATAGTTTTAGTATACAAATATTATATATATCAGAAGAGTTAATATGTCTATTATTGTCAATTTATAATTAAACATATTGATATAACGATAATCTATTTATAATTGTGATATACGTGTAAATACTAATAATATTTTTAGCAACTCATTTTCGAGTGGGGTTATTATGCGGAACCAAATTACCACCTCTAATCATTAGTACAAAGTTTCCTTTTAAAAAGCCAAAATCACTTCCCATGTAAAAAGGACGTATATAAAAAACCAGCCTTTTTTTTTTTTTGGTGTATAAAGAACCAACCTATGTATTATCCTATCAGGCCAGGCCTATGCCAAGCAAACTACATATAATGATAGAAGATTAGACCAATTAGGCCAACAAAATTCAGTACATTTATTTTTATATTGCAAATCATATAAACTTTTAGTAACCAAATCTTAGGCAAAAACCAAGTTTTTTTTTTGGTTTTTCTTGAGCAAGCAAAAACAATGCTTAATGCCAAGTTTATTACAACCTACATTCAGTTCTAATCAAAATTATTAGAATACTTTCAATAGTTTTGTCTATTAAAATTTATGTAGAATAAATTTTAAATGTTAATGCTTATGTAGTATAATGTCTATTTGATAAATAATAAATAATAAAATTTTAATTTTAATTTTTTTTTAATAAATTATGTTCAAAATGAAATTAAACGATAATATTATTAATAATTTTTTAATTAATTTATTATTTTGATTTTCTGTCTTCGGTATCTTTTTCTCCCCCTCTTTCCTATTATTCTTCTTCTTCAACTTTCTTTTTGAAAGTAATTAAAGTAAAATAAAATTAGACCCATCGCATGAAAATCTCACAAAACACCGAGAAACCTTAATCAATGCTTCCTTTCCCATGGTCGTAGTAACAAATTAACAATGTATATGCAATTCCAAGACTCAGCATACCTTTTATACTAGTGTTGGTCAAAATCACTCCATGGAATCCCCAACAATGGCTTTGGAGTGTCCTTCAACGGAGTCATCCCCTCTACATCAAGCTTTTCCCAAGTGCTTCTCACTGCGGCAGTAGCAACAACAAAAATGGAGTCCAAGCCACGCCACCACAACCACAACCTGGCACCAAAACAGAAAAATAAAAGAAGAAAAAGTAAACAAATAGAGAAGAGAAAGAAATGAGAAAAAAAAGAACATTAGATTTATAATTCGATGAAGAACGAAAACATCATACATGGATGCAGCGACGAGGAATAATGCAAAATTTGAAAGATGCAGCTATCAATGATTGCTTGAGCCGTAAAAATAAAAAATCACTTTGGCAGTTTTTATTTTTTTTCTTTGGTACATTTGTTTGAAAAAAAATTTACTAAAAACTATTGAAAATATTTTTTTTAAATATTTTTTATTTATTTTATGTGTCAATATTTTTTAACAATAAATAAAATCATTAAAAATGTTCTTATGTATTAGGTGCTTAGTATGGAACTCACAAGCAATCATCCAAAGTTTGACAAGTTAAAAAAAAAAAAAAAAAAAAAAAAAAAAACCTTATTGTGCATGAGTAACATCTCAGTAATAAAAATTATTTCCCATAAACAAAATAAGTTTGACCCATTAAAGGATTCGAGTATGGATTAAAAAAAAATAGATAAAAGAATAATAAAACAAAGCTTTTTGGAGTAATTTCTTACCCTATAATTCATGCTTAATTTTTATACAATAAACTTTAAATATAAGTAGATGGCAAAACCAAAACGTAGCACATACCACTATGCAATATGGTGTTGTCACTTTGACCCAAAAAAAAAATGTGGTGTTGCCACTTCCAATATTATCATTTCCTTACTTGGTGATTGGATTTTTTGTAATCACTTAATTAATAAATGAACATGGCCATTGATGGGTTCCAATTTCCCAAAAGAACCCCAAAATTTTCATAATTTCTATATAAAAAAAATATATAAAAAAAAACTAAAAAATAATCAACAAAAAGAAAAAGAATTTGAAGATGAGGATCGTCTTCGATAATACTCATTAGTCTCTACCTAGTCACCACCTCTTCACTTCAAAGTCGTTTAATAATTTAGTTTTTTCTTATTGTTATTTCGTTTAAAGCAGTTTGCGGCTTCCAAAGCCCTTTCTTCCTTCTTCTTCCTTCTTCTTCCTTTCAAAGCTTTAGATCTCACTCTGCAAAATAAAATAAAAACCCTTTTCTTTTCCACCAGTGAAACAGAAAAAAAATTCATTAACCATAGCTCCCCCCAATCAGTTCTAATCTCTTACTCTTTCTTCAAAATTAACTTTCTGTCTCTAAAAGTTGTCTTCTCCAAATTCGAAAATCCCATTGTTCTTTGAATTTTTGATCTGTTTTTATGGCGTCCCCTGGAAATCCAAATCAACAGCAACAGCCGCAACAGCCATTTGACATGCAAAAATTCTTTAAACCCACAAACCCGTCAACACCCACTTCCCAAAACCCTAATCCCAATCTGGGTTCTACCCCATTCCCAACCCCACCTTCGTCTTACCCTCCACCTTCTGGTCCTTTCTCTTACCCTCCTAATACGGCGCCGTTTCACCACCAGTTCCAGTACCATCCCCATCAACTTCCTCATCCCCACCACCAAATCCCTTATTCTCAGGAGCCCTCTAACTTGCTCCACCAGAGGTCTCTCTCTTATCCTACGCCGCCTCTCCAACCTCCTCCTAATTACAACATTGCCACTCCTCCTCCTCCTCCGACGACGACGACGAACAATCCCAATTCTGGTGCGAGAATCATGGCCTTGCTTGGTGCTCCGTCACCCAATATGGAATTGCCTCCACAAGCCTCATCTGGCGTGACGGAATTCTCTGGTCCTGCCGGAGCTATTCCAGTGGTGCCCACGATCCCTATGGGCATAACTCCGACCGGCCCGATTCGAATGCCGAGCAGTAAGCTTCCGAAAGGCCGGCATTTGATCGGCGATCACGTGGTTTATGATGTGGATGTTAGGCTTCAAGGTGAAGTACAGCCTCAGCTTGAAGTTACTCCGATCACTAAGTATGGTTCGGATCCTCAGCTGGTGTTGGGCCGCCAAATTGCAGTGAATAAGTCGTATATATGCTATGGATTGAAGCAGGGAAACATCAGGGTTCTTAATATTCATACTGCATTGAGATCTTTGTTTAGAGCCCATACTCAGGTTTATTTTTATTTTATGTTATCATATTATGGTGATTTTTATTTGCGTTCTTTGTGTTTCTTGTTAAGTGCTTTTTTATGCTTTTTTAGTTGGGAAAATGTGATTAGTATTAGTTAATTGCACTGCTTATGTTGCTGGTTTGCATAGATTATCAAATTTGAGTAGTAAAACAATGCTAAGGAATAGATAATAATATTGACTAGAAGCGCAATGATTACTGAAATAATTTTTAACTAGTGAAGTCCTATAAATGTTATTGATTAACTTGAATAAATGACTTTGCATATATCGATTAGTTTGGTTGGTTTAACTATTAGTCTACTAGTTTTCTAACTGGTTGTTGAACTTGGTGTAGCTATGACTGTTTATGTTTATGGATGTAATGCAAACTCTTTAAACTTTTTTTTTTTTTTTTTTTTGTGGAATGCTGCTTTCAATACTAGCTTCTATCATTAAATTTCTTTTACCATGAGAAAGTTAGAATATCTTTATTACTTATTAGTATTTTTACCTGATGTATATGTAAATAGCATAATGATGATTGTGCAAAAGGTGCATTGGTGCTTTTACTTTATCATCTGGTATTTGTTGTTTGATATCATTAAATATTGGTTGGTCTTGAACTTTGTTTATTTAAACTGGGTACCATTACCTTATCTCTCTATGTGTGTACGTACAAATTGTATTTTTTTAAAAGGGAGAATTTATAATCTAGGGGTTCTCTTGTCAGTTTTCAGGTGTTATTTTTAATTCAGCAATCAGGATTACTTTATGAGAGAAATATGTATGGATTGCTTTTGTTATTGTCAATTGGTTAACTTATGTGATATTTTCTTTTGTCAGAGGGTTACGGACATGGCTTTCTTTGCGGAGGATGTTCATCTTTTAGCTAGGTAGCTCTCATTCTGTAATTTTACTCTATTTTTTGGTCTGTCTTTTGGTTATTTGATGTGCTTTTTGGCAGTATGAGTATAGAAGGGCGCGTATATGTATGGAAAATTTCTGAAGGTCCAGATGAAGAAGGAACACCACAAATCACAGGAAAGATTGTTATTGCCATTCAAATAGTTGGAGAGGGGGAAGCTTCACATCCGCGAATTTGTTGGCATTGTCACAAACAAGTAATGCTTATATCCTTGATTAAGTGTTATAACTATTTGTTTTTAATGCTTCTCCCCCTCCAACTGTCCCCTCCCTTGTTTTCTTATTTTCTAGTTCTTCTGTTATTACTTTTGGATGGGAAGATGTTTGTCAATATATTCATACCTATAATTGGTTTGGGCACTTTTATGCAGGAAGTTTTGGTAGTTGGGTTTGGAAAACGTGTTTTGAGAATTGATACTACGAAGGTTGGAAAAGTTGAATCCTTTTCTGCTGAGGATCCTCTTAAGTGTCCTGTTGAAAAGCTTATTGATGGGGTGCAATTTGTTGGCAAGCATGATGGAGAAGTGACTGATTTGTCAATGTGCCAATGGATGACCACTCGTTTGGTTTCTGCTTCTATGGATGGCACGGTTTGTATATTCATTATGTAAAGTCTTGGATAGGAGTTTACTATGTGATAATTAAGTGAACTAGTTTCTGAACATTTTCTTTTTTATTTTGATAGTTCATAAGTTTTTCTTGACTAGTGGATTAATTAATGCAGTGGAGCGAAATACTTATTTGTTTAGTGTTTAGTCATTTTCACACACATACACACAGTAACACTTTTTTTTTTTTTTTTATACCCATTTAATCATTTATATACAGAAATTGAGTTTCAATGATCACACAATGTTCATGTTTTGATACAGATAAAGATTTGGGAAGATCGCAAGGCACAACCACTTGTTGTTTTGAGACCCCACGATGGTCAGCCAGTTAATGCAGCTACATTCTTGACTGCTTCCCACAGGCCAGATCACATTATACTTATTACAGCTGTATGCTCATGATGTCCTTTTATGCGTGATAGTACTTTTCTGCTAGATAATTCAGCTTGTTTAATACCTATGCAAGTCGTGGCTTGTTTCATTTTGTACATAAAACCTGTATGCAGGGGCCGTTAAATAGGGAAGTGAAGATTTGGGCCTCAGCAAGTGAAGAAGGATGGTTGCTGCCTAGTGATGGTGATTCGTGGAAATGTACCCAGACATTAGACTTGAAGAGTTCAGCTGAACCTCAAATTGAGGAGGCATTCTTTAATCAAGTTGTTGCATTGCCTCAAGCAGGCCTTCTCTTACTTGCTAATGCTAAGAAAAATGCTATATATGCTGTACACTTGGAATATGGTCCTAATCCAGTGTCAACACGAATGGATTACATAGCAGAATTTACGGTGACTATGCCTATTTTGAGTTTTACTGGGACAAGTATATCGCCTCATGGTGAGCATATTGTTCAGGTTTATTGTGTTCAGACACAGGCAATTCAGCAGTATGCTTTGGATTTATCCAAGTGCTTGCCTCCCCCACTAGAGAATGTGGGATTAGATAAATCTGATTCCACCGTTTCACGTGATGCTACTAGCATTGATGGATTTGTTGGCTTGGACCCAACTGGAACCAAATCTGGTGAGATCCCAGGAATTGCTTCTGCTTTCAAACCAACTAGCTATGCAAATGCAGTGAGATATCCTGTAAGCTCTAATACGGTTGAGGTGCCCACTTCAAAAGAAAATGCCACTTGGAATACAGAATTGAAACCTGCCACATTGACACCAGCAACTAGTGATACTGAAATTGTTTGTGTTCCGTCCCCACCTCTTCCTTTGAGCCCTCGATTGTCAGGGAAACTTTCTGGTTTAAGGAGTCCAGCAGATAATTTTGAGCCAGGTCCCTCATTCAATGAGCATGCTGGAGACCAACCCATTAATGATTACTCTGTTGACAGGAAAATGGACCCTATTCATGCAAACCTATCCGATGTGCCTACATTGGATGATGATTCGAGGAATGATGAGAAGAAAGTTGTGCAGGATGATGTGTCTGGCGTTCTTAATCCCCCTGTCATGTTTAAACACCCAACTCATTTGATAACTCCCTCTGAGATTTTAATGGCTGCTTCATCCTCTGATTCTATAAATCCTGTTGATGCAAAAAGTGAAAGTGAGGCAAATATCCAAGATGTACTTGTTAATGGTGATGTGAGTAATGCTGAGTTGGAGGTTAAAGTTGTGGGTGAAACAAGATCTACTCATACTGATGAATTTGGTCCTCAAGGAGAACATCATAATATTGTTTCAGAAACCAAAGAAAAATATTTTTGCTCCCAGGCGTCAGATCTTGGTATTGAGGTGGCCCGAGAATGCAGTGAAATATCTGCTGAAACTTATATTACGGATGAGGCTCGGGAAGCTGGTGATGGCAGCATTTCAGAGCAACTGGCCCAATCTTCTCATGCAGGTGAGGAAGACCAAGACTCCACAAAAGATGTATCTGGGAGGGGTTCAGAGTCATCTACAGCTACAATAGCTATGCCAATACAGACGCCAAACTCAAAGGCAAAAAAGCAAAAGGGTAGAAGCTTTCAAGCTTCAGGTCCTTCCTCATCTCCGAGTGTGCTCAATTCAATTGATTCCTCTGGTGAACCGGTTGGGAGTTCAAGTCTGGAAGCTGCATTTCCTCAAATTATGTCCATGCAAGAGATGCTTATCCAGGTGCTTGCTCAAAATTTTGGAGTTTTAGAAGTTGCTTATTATCACTAAGCAATACTTTCTGCATTACTCTAGATGGAAGAAATATATAATTATTTGCAGACTGAGTAGGTGGCTATGGAGAGCACCTTTGTTGCTTTAGAAATGGATGATGTTTTTCCAGCCTGTCAACTTATTTATTTATTTATTTTCCCTATGAATGATCCATTGTTTATGTTACTTCGACTTTGGTGCATCTCCGGTCCCTTTCCTAGTTTTTCAGTCTGACTTTTTTTACTCATTATTGGAAGTTCTTGTACTTCCACAAACATGCATCTTTTTAATTTGTTAAAAAAGGGTTTTATTTGCATTGAAACAGTTGTGCATGTGACATTTACATTACCCTGTCCTTATTTCTATTAATTTCTTAATTTTATTAAAATTGTGGTGTCGTGTCTGTTTTTGCAGCTAGTGACCATGCAAAAGGAAATGCAGAAGCAGATGACAATGATGGTTGCTGTCCCCGTTACTAAGGAAGGGAGACGACTTGAGGCTGCTCTTGGAAGAAGCATGGAGAAGGCTGTTAAGGCGAATAATGATGCTCTGTGGGCACGTTTCCAAGAAGAGAATGCGAAAAATGAGAAGTTAGTGCGAGAGCGTTCACAGCAAATTACTAGTCTGGTCAGTAATTTCATGAACAAGGACTTACCAACCTTGTTAGAGAAAACTCTGAAGAAGGAAATTGCAGCAATTGGGCCAGCTGTAGTTCGCACAATTACACCAACTCTTGAGAAAACAATATCTTCAGCAATTGTAGATTCCTTCCAGGTTAGGGTTATGAAATTCTTATTCTCCTCTGAAAATTTTGCCATACTGGGATCTAATTTGGTCTTGTGCTGCAGCGAGGAGTGGGTGATAAAGCAGTGAATCAATTAGATAAATCAGTTAACTCAAAACTTGAGGCTACAGTTGCTAGACAAATCCAAGCACAGTTTCAAACTTCCGGCAAACAAGCTCTTCAGGTATGTATAAGTTCACCTCGACTTAGTTTCTCTGAAATGGGTGTGTATTTAATCTGACTATGTTTGACCATAATATATTTATATAATTTTAATGCAGTAATCGGAAATCTAATGGGACTAACAATTAATCTCCTTTGTAGGATGCTCTAAAGTCTAGTTTTGAAGCTTCAGTTATCCCTGCCTTTGAAATGTCATGCAAAGCCATGTTTGAACAAGTAGACGCCACATTCCAGAAAGGAATTGCTGAACATACAAATGCAGCCCAGCAGCATTTCGAGTCTACACACTCTCCATTGGCACATGCTTTAAGGGTGTGTATACTTTTACCCTTAAGTATATGTAATTAAATTACAACTTGAAGACTGTTAAGGTCTGGGAAATATATTAAAATTTTGTTTTCTTTAATTGTGGAATTTAGTTGCTCTGGCCATATGATGATATAGAATGGTTTGTACCAGTGTCCTGTCCGGTGTTGTTTTAAGTCATGCACTCAATGTGATTTTTATATATTTTGCAGGAAGCTATTAGTTCCGCATCCACGGTGTCTCAAACATTAAGTGGAGAGTTGGCTGATGGTCAGAGGAAGCTGATAGCTCTTGCAGCTGCAGGATCGAACACTAACGTTGTAAATCCGCTGGTAGCCCAACTAAATAATGGACCTTTGGGTGGTCTCCGTGAGAAGGTTTTGCCCTTTTTCTAAAGCTGTTAGTGGATTTCTTGCAAGAGAACATTGAAATTGAACTTTAGTATTGTACTGGTGTATATGAAAGGATTTGATTCGTTCTAAAGTTTGGCATTCTTGCTATGTATGTTAGGTGGAGATGCCCATGGATCCAACAAAGGAGCTGTCAAGGTTGATATCCGAGTGCAAGTATGAAGAGGCCTTCACTGGAGCTCTACAAAGAAGTGATGTGACCATTGTATCATGGTTGTGTTCTCAGGTATGGTTTTTAGCTTAATAATAATATCTTGGACCATTTGTAACTGGGATAAGATCTCAAAGATTTATGGTTGTCAATAGGTTGATCTACGGGGGATCTTAACGATGGTTCCTCTACCGTTAAGCCAAGGAGTGCTGCTTTCTCTTCTACAACAGTTGGCATGCGACATCAGCAATGATACACCCCGGAAACTGGGATGGATGACAGATGTGGCAGCCGCCATAAACCCAGCAGACCCAAGAATTGCAATGCATGTCCGGCCGATCTTCGAGCAAGTATATCAGATACTTCATCATCAACGGAACTTGCCTACAATGACTGGGGCGGAGCAATCCAGTATCCGACTGGTCATGCATGTCATCAACTCCATGCTTATGACCTGTAAATGAGGCTTGGCTTTAAGTAACCCAAATCTTACCATTTTGTGCACAAAAATGAGCACGTATAAAGTAAAAGCAAGCATTTTACTTGGGTACCCTCTATAGTTTGTACAAATAATGTCCATTATGTGTCATCTCCAGTGAAAGGGTCCCCTTTCCCTTCCATCATGTAGAGTCAGTTTATGATTTCTAGTGAGCTTTCTATTTTTCTTTTTGGGAATTTTTTATTTTAGGTATTAATTTTTTGGGGTTCTTTGTAATTTATCTCTTTTGTCATTTGTGGAATGTCTTTCCGAGTTAAAAAGAAATTTTGCATTACCTTGAAACTGAGGCAAGGGCCATATTTTCGTTCTTTTTTTTTTATAATTTTTTTTTTGGATTTATTAACTTGTAATTAATTAGTTTGCCTTTCAATTGTCTGGTCTAAGGGAGCCATGCCGTCATTTTATTCTAAGATTGGCTTTGATTACAATTTTTATGTTTATAATAAATTTAACAAAATATGGAAGAACGATGAAATATCAACAGCTTTTTCACCAAAAAAAAATGAAATATTAACAGCTCATATCTTCTCAAAATAAAATTTCTAATTACTTTTACTACATTAGAACCCACTTTATAATTCTTGTTTTTACTAAGAATGGGAAAAAAGAAAGAAAAGGCAAAAGAATGAAATGATTTTCCACCTAAAAAATAATTTTAATTTTCTAATGTGAATAACAATTGACAATAATCACTGCCAAATTAATTAATAAACCTTTATGCGAAAAAAATAAATGATTAACAAACTCTTCATCAAAACATTTTCCATACTCGGAAATGCAAATTTTACTCGTAAAAAATATATTCAGTACAAAAAAGAATAATCAGTAGAACAAGAATCTACACAACGCTCTCCGACTCTCTGCATTGCATTTATATATCCGACTTCTTTTTTTCTTTTTAATTTTTTTGGGAGGTTTTTTTACATGTTAGCTAATAATACTAATTTCGAAGCTTTAGCTGAACTTAAAAAAAAAAGAAAAAAAAAAGAGAGAAAAGGCCAAAAATATTGGATTGTATCGCCCGGTTATAAAAAAGTCTGAACCTAGCGGAGCAAATTCTACCAGCACTGATCCGTTTCCCATCTCCGGGTCGAATAAAACTCAAACGCCGATGACGACGACATCGTTGGTCTTCGCCGGCGACTAGCTCCCAGTGACAGATCATAAAGAGCCCTAGAAGTTGGGTCAGACAGCGTAGCATAGGCGTTGTGAATCTCGATGAAATCTCGGCCGTCCGATTCCGAATGAGAAACCGATGCATCAGGATGGTACACCTTAGCGAGGCTTCTGTAGGCCGACTTGATCTCGTTCTGAGAAGCGTTGTTGTTGATCTGCAGAATCTCGTAGAGGCTACCAGTCTCCGACCGCCGAGTCTCGGGTCGGGTCTCGGTGAAAGCCCTTGCGGAAACCTTGCAGCGAAGATGAGCGGAGGGCGTTTTGGTGAAATACGAAGGGGTAATATTGGAGGCGAATCGATTTTCCGGCGAGGAAAAGAGGGGCGTAGCGGCGGTGAGGGTTAGGGTTCCGGACATTTGGGTTTGAAATGGTGAAGCTGTGTTTGGGATTTTTAAGTATTGAAAAGGAATTGGAAAAATGGAGGCTTTGAGTTTTTCTCTCTGTTGTAACTTGTGTGTGTGAAATGAAAATGGTTTTGTTTTTTTATAGGGTCAATGAAGGAAAAGAAAAGAAAGAGAAAAAAGAAACAGACAAATTAATAAATAAATAAATAAAAGGAAAGGCGTTTTGAAGGCACGAAGATCGATGCACAAAAAATACCGTGTGTGGAATAAATCCATTAAAAAGGGCATAGCCTTGGTTTTGCGGGGATTTTAATTTTCAGGGGGTGATGACGTGGCTCCGTGGAATTTTTTATTTTTTATTTTTAATGGTACTCGTACTACTATTTACGAATATGTTCTAGAAGCAAATAATTATAATATAATCAATCAATTAACCGGTTGATGTTAGAGAATTAACCGGTTTTGACAGGTTTATTACTGTTTTTAGGTTGTAATTCTCTTTCTTTTTTTTTTTTTTGGTGAATTTGTAATTCTCTTTTTAGAAGACCTCTTTTGTACTTAATACATTTTACTCAATAAAAACTATACAATTAAAACAATCGAATATTAAAAGATAAAACCATTATATAAGTATTACAAGTTTAATTAATTTCAACCGTCTTCCATTTTACAATACAAAATAATATTGCAGTAACTTCTTTTATTTAGAAAGTTTCATTAAATTTTTTAAAAAATATTATTAATTATTGATCAAATATTATATATTATAATTAAATATTATTGGTTGTACATAATATTTTTCATTATGAAAAAAATTTAATCGTAAATATTATTTATTATTAATAAAATATTATTTTAAAAAAATTATGCCATGAAACTTTTTAAAAGCTTCACTATAGTTTAATTATGAATTGCATCTTCTCTTTATATTATATAATTACTGAAATGCACTTGAGGATGTAGCATAGTGGTAGGAACCAACCGAGCTTTCACATCTGCGAGTACGGGAGTTGAGGTTCAAGTTTTGGTAGCCCCATTTGGACTCAAGTGCTCATCTCCGCTGTTACTGCACGAAGGGAGGGAGATTTTAGCGACACGGGCTCCAATCGCGGACTCCCATCGAGTTAAAAAGACGCATTAGTCGGTCCACTCGCTAAATATCTTCTGGACCTATGACCCCACTACAGGTAGGTCATTTTTTATTCACAAAAAAAAATATATATATATATATATATATAATTACTGCAATTCTCGTCTAAAAACTAATATTTTTTTTTTTAATTTTAGTTGATACATTATAGATATAAAAATTATCAGCAAATAATGTGATAATCTATTATTTGTTCACAGATACAATGAAATTAAAGTTGAAAAAAATACTAAATGATTGTCCAATAAAGATCACATTTTCTAAATTATTTTTGTACGATAAAAAATCAAATACATATAGTTATTTATCACTACTATTGAAAAATATTAAAATTTTAAAATTGAGAATACCAATATAATATCTAAGATCTTTCGTATCAAGGAGTAGATTTTGATTCCCTTCTAGAACATCTTTGTCTCTAAAACATTTTGTTTTGTTTTGGGTTTTCTTATTTTTGAGAAAATTGAATGGCTGAAATCATTAAAAAGGAAAGTAATTTAAAAGCTACAAAGTTGCTGCTCATCGTACTGTGTACATCGCACGTATCCATCTATCCACTATGCGAACACGGATCCCCAACTGTCCCACGTGCCTGAGTTTCTAGAAGGCCAAAGAGCCATAATCACATGCTCCACCTCCTACTCCACCTCCAGTGGACTCCCATTTGATCCTTTATAATTCAACTCTCTTTTCGTTTTGCGGTCCTCCTACTATAACACCAAAGAAACTCACGCAATCAGCGATGCAGATTCAAGAAAACGACGTCGCTGGGAAAGAAGATAGAAAATATCAAGAAAAGGACGGCTCACCCAAGTATGTGCTACACGTACTCACTTTGTGGGCCACGAAAACCTTCTAGAAGCCCCTTTGTCTTTTCTTTAACATCACTATAAGATACAATGGCTTTAGAAGCCTTTGGTTTGGTATTGCCGTATTGGTTAATGGCAATTTCTCTTTTTATTAAGCATTTTAAAAGCACACACTAATCGAACCCAATAATACACTATATAAAGAAATATAATGGCCTAATTGACTTGGAAATGTTTGTATGTATAAGTTTTATTCATGAACTTTTAGCTTTTTCTTATACATATATATATGCTACTAATTTAATAGATCATAAATAGGTATGGTTTTCACCCACCAAACTTTTTAATAAATTAAGTTGAGGACTAAGTAGCATGCAAGTCCATGATGGATAATTTTAAATTTTATTTTAACATCATATTAGATTTTAATCAATTAGAATATTAGGTGAGAGATGATAATAGCAGTCATCCAAAATATGATTAATTACGTCCTAATAATTCCTACCCCAACTTTTATACATCAAACTTAAAATTTTCTTATTTTTTTTATTATTGGATTGCATTTATTTGCATTTATCACTATATTAAATTTCATTTATTAATTACTAAAGAAACATAATCTCAAAAAGAATTTTTCTATAAATAACAAAAAATATTGCTCGTGTCTATTATAATATTATTTGTAGAGTTATCTATAAAGTTTCACGTCTACTATATACTAATACAAATATGGCCTTTAATAAAAAGGAATTNAAAAAAAAAAAAAAAAAAAAAAAAAAAAAGATTCGTTTGTGGTTATTATATTTTATTACCATGATTTTTTAGGCCAACAGAATTCATGCTGAACAATATATAAACGAGTAATTTTTTGTTTGACTTTAATTAGCTACTTATATATAATCAGGTTTGATTGTTTGAAAATTCAATTAACTAGGTATGGCATAATGATGGATGGGGGTGACTTCACTAAATCTGGCTTTTATATGGCCGATAGTGTTTGCTTGTCAAAGGAGTATTAGTGGATTATGCAACTTAATTCCTCCAATCTCACTCATCTTTCTTCCTTTACAAGTTCTTTTACTCGGTACTATAGTTTGATGAAGTTTCTGTTTTTGGTTTTCAATTTTTTAATATATGTATATATATTTTTATAGTTGTATCCAGATGGCCTGTGCTTGATAGTTAGGTTTTCCATCTAACTATAAGCATAAAGAAACTAACTAAAACCATATTAAATTGTTTATTTGTTTATATGTAAAATATGAATTTTGGTAAACATATTTACATTTTTTTTTATCATAATAGATGTCTATTATAACAATTATATATCATTTATGTATATTCGATCTCTCAAAACTTTAAAACAGAAAACCAATAATATAAACATTATTAAAAGCAAAGTTATTTTAATTTTTTATGATAATTATTATTCATTTGTTAGCTTCTGCTTCACTAAATAGTGGGTGGATAATTATTATTCATCACTGCTTAGTTGGATGAGTTTGACAAGTTAATTGATTAATTGGAGTAAGATTAATAAATAATAATTATATTTGTCCAAAAAATTATGACAGCATGTAATTAAGGCTCTTAATCAACAGATTACCTCGCTCAAACAAAATAATATATGATGATAAAAAATATTGATTAATAAGCCATAGGATCTCTCTAAACTAGTTTAATTAGTAACAAATTTCATTTATGTAGTTATTTAGATACCAGAAAGAGCTCATTAATTAAGCTTATTGTGTTAATGAAAGGCTAAGATTTGCAGTATATAAATATGTTGTTTTCTAGTTTCTAATTAGCTAATAAAATTTTAAAAATTATTTTCAGTTATTTAGTATCTCAATTAAAAAATACACTTTTTTAGAGAATTCAAAATTAAAAATATTTTTTCTGTAATAGATAAAATATTAACTTTCACATAATATTACTCATTCGTAAATGGATATCATATCTCAACACCTATAAAATTTCGGTTCTAAGCTCTATGTATAGTTTAAAACCATGAAAGAACAAAGATAACAGGGGGATCCACGTATGTATCATGGATATATATTTGGGTGGGGTGTAATCCACGTCTTTTTGCGCACATGGGTTGTCCTAATTATTTTCAAAGCCTAATTTCAGTTTAAGAAAAGCCCATAACTTTTATAAACAAAAATAAATAAAAAAGCCCATAACTTTTATATATAAAAATAAAAAATAAAAAGTTTCAAAACTAGCTGGGAAAGCAAAACCGTGAAACCCACAGGTTTTTTTTGTTGGTAATTCCGTGCAACCCACAGATTAAAAAGGCTTACAATTTGCAAGGCACGTGGTTTGAGAGACGATAATGAGCTAGCAGAGTGTGGTAATTAAGTCTCTGTATTTTGACATTGACGATCAAATCTGTGTTTTATTCCCAATGGAAATCTGTTCAGTGGATGTGCAAGTTCTGATATTGACTGATCGATTATTCTCACTTGGTACGATCCTTGGATTAATTTGAAACAAGAGTCTTTGTACTTACTTTTAGGGCTAGGGTGCAACATCCATTAAATGAAACTTTTCATTTTTAATTTGTAACTTTTAAAATCGGTCACAGTAATTGTTATTTATTTATTTTTTTTCCTTCGTCTTTTTTAGCGTGCCATTTCAAAAAGGTTTTTTGGTTTTTCGTTTTCTCTTTTTTTGATCAATCTTTACGGTGGACAAGAAATTTTATTTTCTTACTTTTTCTCCGTATTTTTTCACGGTAAATTTGTTTATTTTTCTTTTTTCATTTTCTTCACGGCACCAGATGATATAAAGTTTAAATGCAGGCTCAAATTTTGTTTGTCTTCTCGAGGTTAGATTGCTTGCAATTGTTTGAATTTTTTTTTTCACTTCTTTTATATCATTTTTACTGTTTCTCTGCAATTTTTGTTTTGTTTTTTGTTTTCATTTATCCTATATCAATTTCACAGTTTCTATGCAATTTGTGATTTGATAATGCAAATTAGGTAGGCCTTACAGAGTTATCGTCTTCAAATTTCGACCGCAATACATTGTCCACATTTAACAATGGAGGGTGAAAGTAAGTAGTATGACAATGTGTGTGTGTGTGTGTTTTTTTTTTTTTTTTTTTTTTTTTTTTTTTTTTTTTTTTTTTTTTGTTTTTTTTTTTTTTTTTTTTTTTTTTTTTTTTTTTTTTGTGATTTGAAGTAAATTGAGTGTTCATGTGTATATTTTGATGCCATATAGTGTATTTTGTTATGAAAGTCCCATATGTTGTAGTGTTTAATAAAGGGTTCACTGTGGTGGGTTGTTTGTGGGCATGGTGCCGTTTGGTTTCCCAGTATAGGGTGTTATATGAAAAAATCATGGAGATTTACCCCTTGATTTCCACGATGTACCTCTCATAGTAATACGGGGATAGACAAAAAGATTTGTTAGTATATATGTCTTTTCACCCCGTATAAAGTTTGCGAGTGCCTCGGTGAAACAACGGGTATATTTTAACTAGTGGATAATGCCTTTTACCCTGCATGTATAATGGGGGCCACCGCACATTAGTGAGGGGGTTGGAATTGTAGATGTTTGGTGTCACTGCCATGTGTCCTGTACATGGTATGTGGGTCCCCCATATTAAATCCGGGTTAATTTATTGAATATACATTCAAGTTTTATCCCTTATGTACAACAGGGTACCCCGGGCGTATAAACGGGTGAAAAGGCAAGCGCATATTTCTGGTCACTGCCATTTCTCCCGTACATTGTCTGCAGGGACCTCGTGTTTTATCCGGGATCATTTATTTAAGATACATAACAGATGTACCAGAACCCCATATTTTACACGGGGTGCTTAGAACTTAGAGACATGAGGCAAATGTCAACATTGCTTGGCTTCTCTGCCATTTGTCCCGTACATTAGTGCGGGGCCCTCTCATTCAACACCGGTGTACACTCTTAACCATGTTTTAGGGTTTTACCCAGCTGTTTCAATTTTCATTTATAGTATGAAATGTTGTTGTATAACTTATTCTGTGCACATGATGTTTTTGATGAAATAGAAGGGAAGGGTAATACTAACGTAAAGAAATTGTCTGCGAATGGATGGTTCAATTAATAGTGAGTACAAAGCTATGTTAAATTCTTTTATAGATATTGTAATTTTCTACTGCCATGTGAAAAAAATAATTCAATTGGCGAAGCACTAACTTTAAAATTATATTTCGTTATATTTTATTGTTGTGCAATAATAGTGAGGTTGAACGTCGAAAGCAAAATGGTGATTTTAAAGTTAATCCGGAGGCAAGTATAACAGTGAAATTGTATGTGCGTAGTAGCTAGATGAGAAAAAAAAATAATGCTGAGGTTTGTCTCTGTTTAGGTTATGAAACAATTGGCTCAGGAATGGAAAGAGCTTGAGGCTGATGAGAGAGCAAAATATGAAAGGGTCTGGGTCCGGGCTGAGAAGAAGAAGACTTTTGTTAGCAAATGTTCCCTGGAAAGACTATGGAGCGTTGCAGAAGGGTTAAGCGACGCTCAAAGGAATGCAGTAAATGAATTTGGCTTCAGCTGTTTCATAACTCGAAAAATCTGCGGGATAAAGAAGCAACTGCTGTCGTGGCTGTTGGATCAATTCGATCCAACTTCTTTCACACTCACACTTGACGGAGTGCAGTACACATTAAGTGCACCCGATGTTCAATGAATGATGGGACTGGTCGATCAGCACGGTGAAGTTAAAGACACATTTTCAATGGAGGACGTTGAGGTCCTGAAAAGGAAATATGCCACCGACGACAGAGACATATCCATTGCTGACCTGCAGGATCAACTGTTGAATAACCGTGTAACAGAGGATGATTTCAAGGTGGTATTCACACTATTTTTGATGGGGACAATTCTTAATCCAAACTCAAGAATGGTAGTTAAAATAAGCGATCTTGGGCGAGTGACGAAGCCCGAACTAATTACAAAGCAGAAATGAGCTTTGTTTACATTTGAGGGGATGAAGAAGTATAAGGAGCGCAATCTAAGCTATATTCCTGGATGCGTCCTAGTTTTACAGGTTAATCATCTATAATGACCTTCCGAATCTCGTTGTCTATTCATAGCATACGTAATTTTGCTAACCTATTGCATGACTTCATTATTGTTGTTTGTCGTACAGCTTTTTTATCTGGGTTTGTCTTCGACTGGGAGGAGAATCGTCGGATGTTCGTTGACGCCCATTACTGCTTGGGGAAAATCTGAGATGAAGCGATTCATGAAGATATTCACCCGAAATGGAGGTTTCCTTTCTGACAAGGTAAATTTAGCAAATATAAACTCTTTATGGCATATTTTAAAATTTGTGCATATTACTTATTAAAATTAATTGCAATTTTTTTTACCCTGTTGTCACATAAATATAAGTTTTGTGTATTATAGGATGTTCAGGGTGAAGCGTTAACATCTTAGGAAAGTACGAGATTCGTTCTGCCCCAGGAAAACAACAATGATATTAACAGTGCAATAAGAGCAGTTGTACATGCCATTCAAACAGATGTTGGTGTTTTGCATGGAAAGGTCACTGATTCAAATAAAAACTATAGGGAGTTCAAGGCGGAGGTGACAGAGCACCTTTCAACCATTTCTCAAACACTGACCAAGTTGAATGAAGTAGTTGCAAATTTGACTTCGAATGCCTCAAATCCGAAGTCCAATGGTGACACGGTCAAAATTCAGAAAAAGGATAGGAAAGGCAAACAACCAATGCATGCCGGCCACAAAAAGACAAAAAGGAAGGATTTGTCAATCATATTGCTTTCTGCTGAAGAAGAAATTCCACTGAAGAATTGTGTGGACAACGATTCGTCCTCGTTTGACACGTCACAGTTCAAAAAGCACTTGGACGCATTGACGACACAGCTAGCACCCACTCAAGTATGAAAATTTGTCATTTCTTCTTTTGTTTGTCATTTATGTTGCACAAGTTTGAAATATATGCGACTGATACTCTAAATTTTTCATGCGATTGAGGAAAAGATTGCCACTTCTAAAGCGCCAAGTAAGCGTTACGTGCGTACATGAGCTTCAACAAGTCATAGCGGTGTGCCACTGAATGACGACAGTTTCAAACTGAGTGAAATTCGAACAAACGTCTCCAGCGCATCTGAGATTATTTATGCGGGTCCATTTTGTGTCAAAAAAAATATGCCGCCGGCCAATGCGAAATCACTTGAGTACATTTTTGACACAACACTTGATCCAGAGTAAGTACACTAATGAGGTGACATATTCGATTTGTTTAATTGGATTTGTGCATTGTGTTTTGTTAAATAATGGCCATCAAATTGTTGACTTTCTTGCTTATGTTTGTTAGGGAAATATTGGTGCAAATAGCACAGAATTTCTATACTCGCCATGTACTTCAGTCATTATGGCATTCGAGGTGGCTGAATGGCAATGTAAGTTATCTATTGCTTTCCTACCTATGCCATTCGTATTCGATGTATTTAACAACGTATTGTTAATTGTGAAGGTCATAACATTTGCGGCAGACATGCTAACGCTTCACCAAAGAAGAGCGTATTCAGAAGAGGCTAGGAATTGGTTTTTGCCAACTTACTTCCATGTATGTACTTGTTAGATTGATAGCGTTTGGTGAATGTGTCTTGGCATGCTAATGGAACTAATATGTTCACTGTTTTTTATTTGTTTTGCATCGGCTAGCAACAAGCATTGCAAACTAACAAGGACATGTCCACATTTGACCAAAAAAGGAAATTCAGGCATTTGTACATGGGGAAACTGCATGCCATTGAACAGGTGATCAATCATTGTACGATCTGGCATTGTACATGACTGTTATGGAACAAAGGGTTAAATGTTTTGGTACATTTTGTATATTGATCGAAACATGTTGTCAATATTATTCAGATGTACATTCCGCTGCATGATCCACAAGGTCATTGGTATTTAATGGTCATATGTGTGCCGGAAAAAGTTTGAGATATGGGATCCCCTCCCATAAGCCAAGAGGACTATCGTCCGGGAAAACTTGGCACGCTCCGTTGTAAGTCCATCGTCTTAGACTTAGATATATTGTATTTTTAAAACTTTATATCGGACGCCTGGAATACATATTATAATGAGAACACCATCTACTGCATATTGGTTTACGGCTTACCATGGTTAACTAATGTGTTGCAGCTGACTTCGTTGGATACTATCTTTAATGATGAATCCAAAATCTGTTCAATCGAAATAACTTCTTCAGTTTTCTTGTCCTTAATTACCGAAAAGATCTGGCAGAACAACAAAATGACCATGACTGTGGGCTTTACGTAATCAAGTACATGCAGCAGACTCGAGACCTCGAAGTAAGCAATGACTGTGATTGTTATATATGTCTATTACTGTTGATCATCATTCGTTATTTGTGACATTCTATTTGTTAATGTGTAGTTTGACCCGTAACTGGAAAGAGCGTATACTGCATTGGAGCTAGTTTGTGATGGTCATAATACTGAGGCGGCCACACTATATAAAAAAACAATTGAATATTCGAATGCGCGCTTGTTGGTTGCTGCCAAATCACCAACAGAGGTTGCAAGAAGACCTCCATCTCCCGCTCGAATGCCAAAATGGACAAAAGTATAGAGATAAAGTGTGAGATAATGTCTTTTGGGTTTTGTTTTGTACGCATAAGCATAGTTTTTTTGTTCTTTTATGACTGTACATACTTTTATGTCATTTCAGTCCATGGGTTAAAAATGTTGACTATAGCATTGTCTTAGTTTTTGTTTGATAAGCATAAGCGTATTTTTTTGTGGGTGTTGGCCTCTGTACAAGCACAATATGTCATTTCAGAAACATCGATACTTTCTGGACATAAAAGTATAGCTTATCTTCAACTTTTCTTGAGCATTTGTTTGATTGACGCAAACCATTAACTGTTTTGTGATCTATCTTGCACCACAACATTTCCTTATTGCATTTCTTGTCATACACTCTAACTGTAATCCCCCACAATATATGCCATTTTAATTACGACAAATAAGTGCCCTAACATGATAGTATTAACATCAATAATTATCCGAGTTTAAAAACTATATTTGGATAATACAGTTAAAATTGTGACATGCACATCGCCGTTCACATTACATGTCGCAAAAGGTTGGATTCTGTAATCCGGTGTATATTTGATTCCAAGTTAGCAAACTTACCTTTAACCTCCCTGCCACCATGGACTCAACGAATTGTCTGTGGTTGTGTTGTCGATACTTGTGTTGGTTTGAAATGTTGTTTGGGACATTTGGTCACAACCTACGTGCTCCCACCCGTCAGTTTGCATAAACTCATTCTCAATGAAGTCTACTATCCTCGACGATTCCCAACCAATTTCGGATGCAGTATCATTTAATCCAACATTGTTGGATGTGTTAAAGTATCCACATTTGTCGTTCGTCATTTTTTTTACACAAGTTCGCTTCGTGTGACCCACCATTTTGCACTGACTGCATCGTCGTTCTTTTGCCTCATTCGTCCCAGCAGCTGCTCCACCTTTGGTCTTCACTACAAGTGGATCTTGTACGACGTTGTGTTTCCCTTTCCTATCCCCAATTGTCAATTCTGTTTCGTCAAAGACCCTCGAAGCTTCTTCCAATAAACTTGCCAACTTAAACATTTCTCTTTTAGCCACTTCGTATCCTCATTCAGTTTTTGATCCAAATAAACATATATTGTTACTGATTACAGACAATGATGCATAACAAAATGACGTTGCTGCCTCGTTGGATAATTTACCTACCCCGCAATGTTCTTTGGTTCCCTCGATCTTTGTGTCCTTTCTTGACCGAGGTATAATCAATGACTCAAGAATTTTATCAAGATGCTTTTGCTTCATGATGTACAAGGCATGACTACATGGAATGCCAACACTGTCAAACAAGTTGTATGAACATTCTATATGTTTATGTTTAACGTAGTATGTGACGCTCCATTCAGACTGAAGTTCTCTAAACTTAGTCAAGCTGTACAACCTCTTGTCTCCGTATTCGACGCAATCGTTTTTAATCAACAAAGTCTCATCCTGTATCTGCATTTGCACTTTCTTATAAATTTTTCTGATGTATACTTCTCTTGCATGTTTCTCATAATGCTTGAGGTGTGTAATAGGGACTGGAATTGTAGATGAACTCTTAACATCGTCGTGTACCTCCTTGTTCCGCACCCGTGATATAACCCGGTCTACCTGCATTATGAACTCATATAACTTCATTCTGCCTTTCACATATTTGTTCATACAAGAATTCATGCTCTCACATCTCTGAGTGCTATGCAATCCAGCAAAAAATTTCCCCTTTATGAATGCTTAGGCCCATAGTCCACGTGTCTCATTTATCTTTTTTATCCATTCATTACCATGCAAAGAAAATTTATCCAGCATGCGGGACCATCGATTTTGGAACTCTTCCACACTATACTCGTTCATCATGCAATCAGTGAATGCCCGCACCTTGTCTGGATCATGCAAGTTTGCTTGAGCATTTTTTTTTATATGCCATGTGCACAGTCGGTGGTTCGCGTGCGGAAAAACGTCTTGAATTGCTTTTCTCATTGCCTTATCTCTATCAGTAACAACTGAATTAGGATGCTTATTGTACATTGCTTGAAGGAAAGTACGCAGAACCCATGTATACATTTCAACTGATTCATCGGCTAGCAATGCCATTCCAAAAATGCACGTCCTGCTATGGTGGTTTACACCCACTAGTATAACCAGTGGCTTGCCATACACGTTTGTTTTGTAAGTTAACTGCCATCACATCAAATGCCATCACATCCCCAAAACACCGGTAATCAAACCAAGATATTGAGTCTGCCCAAAATATGTTCGTAAGTCTATTATTCGAGTCTACTGTATAGTCAAAGAATATATTCGGGTCAATCTCCTTCTTAGTACAAAAGTGCGCGATCAAAGTTTCTGCATCCGTTTCGTGTACACCATCATTGCGGTCATATGTAAATTTATTGTGCAAATCTTTCAATGTGAACCCCACTCGATCGTATCCACCAGCTTTGTCCGCCATGTACTCCAATATTTTAGATGTCCCAATACCAACATTGTGCATACCTCTAGCTTCTGTCAGATAAGGATCTTCAACTGATCGGTTGGATCAAAGAAACTGTATTTGGATACCATTTAGCAAAGGATGTGAATGGCCATGCACAAATCCAATTTCCTTTTGCCCTATTTTTAATCACACCAAACAAAGCTGGACATCCTACTCGAGTAAGTGCTCTCAGTTCCCTCTGCCTATCTTTCTTGTTGTGCCACACATGACTTCTATATCCTTCCTTTTCACAAACCCAAATGTGTTTTCAAATGTCTCCGTTACAATCCTTTTTCACATGATGCTTGCGCACGCCGAATCCAATTATTTTGGCATACGTTGAATAGAACTCAGCTGCAGCTTCAACAGACTCAAACTCTTCACCTACCCTACCATGTATTCCATACACAAAGAACCATAAATTTTTCCTTTTCTGAATTTCATTTCAACATCTTTGATGTTCATACTCTCCGAATTATTGCAATCCATACTTTCCATACTTTGTTGTCAAATGTTTTTAACTTCCACCCTACGACCATCCACTAAATTTATATCTTCAACAATTACTCAAGTTCAACTATACTACATTTTCCCTGCCTCCTACACATTTGGGGTGCTATACCACTGAATTTGCATAGCCAAATATACTGTATTGTTCAGGCAAACGACGTATAAAATATATATTTTACGATGAAAAGTAACACAACAACATTTGTCCATAACCAACGCAACAATAATATATTTAGATCAATTTGTCAAATGAATGATTCCTTCTCAAATATGAAGATAAACTTGAAGTTTACCTGTATATAGTGTACTCAAATATTTGCTGTTCGCACCACATGACATTGAAATTGCAAATCCACTGCAATGAAATATTGGTGAAACTCAAATTCGTCTGAAATGCTAGTTGGTTTGAGAAAAAAATGAGATGTTGTTTGTGATCCGGTTGAAATTTTAGGATGCCATTGTGGCATTTATGACTGCGGTTGGTCATTCACCAACCCAAAACCTATTACATGATGTATAAGAGTTTATTACATTTCTGTATGGACTACCAACCTCACTAACGTCAGTGTATTATTTTGGCACTTATTTTTTACCCCGTGGTTGTTATAATGAAAAAAATATTTGACATCAATTTATGGCACATTTGTCACAATTCACCCCGTCTATATAAATGGGAACCCCGCAAATATTCACGGGGTAAATATTCATCCCATCCTATTTTTGTAGCAATAGGTTCATACATTTCATAATATACCCCGTGTACTTCCCGAGCTACCCCGGAATAAAAAACAGGGTAAACGTCAATCGGTCTTTTGGTGTCTCTAACCCTTGCCCCGTATCATCAAATGTGGGAACCTTTGGTTATATTCGGGTGTAAATATCATATTTGTTCAGATTATACCCCGTTTACTTCGTGGGCTACCCCAGAATATAACCCGGGGTAAACCTCAAGCGGTCATTTGGTGTCTCTGACTTGTGCCCTGTACCATCAAATGAGGGGACCCCGGGTTATATTCGGGTGTAAGTACCTTTTTTTATAAGATGTGCCCGTGTACATATCGGGATACCTCGCAATAAGAAACAGGGTTAACATCAAGAAGATATTTGGTCTCTCTGCCTTTTTCCCTGTAATCCAAAATGCGGGGACCCCAGGTTATATGCGGGATTCATTATTTAGTATAGTATTTTTGGACGACCATAGTAACTTTTAACTATTTACCAAAAAAATTAAAATTTTTAATTTGGACTGGGGACTTTTAGGCAAGGCAAGCTCCCGAGGCCCTCTTAGATGACTACGGGGTAGCAAACAGAAGTTAGGGCAAAAACACAGCTTGAACAGTTCATGGAAACAACTGATTCAGAGTGCAACTGTTTCGATTGGGCAATTTTCCATTCACATTCATTGACTACAACAATGGGGAGAGTCAAACAAACAGCCGGTAAAGCAAAGCCGCTGAAACCATCTCAAAAGCGGAAGATAATCAGCACCGTCGCAGACCAAGTCGGAGAACCAAGCACGTCGACCCCACGAACAACAATCGGGCCCAGTGTAGACCCCAGCGTATACTCCAGGCCACCTATCTCAACCCATGACGAGGTAACATTGGTCATTCACCAATCCTTAACCCTAAAAACTGAATTCTCCTTTCATGGAAATTGTTGGTTTTGTTGTTGTTAAAAAACCCATGTTGAATAATTGATTTTGTTGTTGTTAAAGTACTAAATGTTTCATCCAAATTTTAAGCTTTTTCAAAATGCAAAAGTTAGGGATTAAAATGGTTCGGTGAATAGTTAGGGATTCAATTTGGGTCACCCCGTCTTAATACACGGAGTGTGATGTGAAATGGACATCTGGGTCTCTGCCATTTGTCCTGTAAACAAATCGCGGGAACCCTGGCATTATAGCGGGGTTTATATTTGTATGCAAATATGAAATCGTTATCCTGCCTATGAGACGGGTCACCTCATCTTAAAACACGGGGTTTAGTTGGTAGACATAGCGCTGAGTCTCTGCCATTTGTCCCGTAATCACAACACAGGGACCCCAGCGTTAAAGCGGAGTTTAAATTTTAATATCTTCGTATATTTACCCCGTGAATAACACATGGTATCTCGACTTATGACACGGGGTCCATGTTGTTCAATAAATGGTTTTATGCCATTTGCAATTTGGGGGCAAGGGTCTGAGTTTAACATTTTATTTGCCTAAATCTTAAATTTTTGATGTTTTGGTACGCTAAACATAAACTGTGATTGTGTTAACATGATAGCCAATTTGTCCAGAAACGTATTTTCAAGGAAGGAGAGGTGTGGGCACTTAATCTGTCATCATATGCACAAACGTTCCAGGCGATTAAAAGATAAAGAGCAAGCTCACAATTGTGCAGCTATAGGAGTTTGCGAAGACGTGTTTTGGCCACTTCATTGATATGCAAAAGATCGTGCACCAAGGCCAATTGATACACCACTTATGGTTGAGAAAGGTAGAGTCAGATGATAATGAGGTGCTGGAGTTCAACATAAGCGGAATCGGTATGCGGTTCGCAGAGAGAGATTTTGCATTAGTCATTGGGTTACGATGTAGCCCCGACATTGTGGACCACAATGATGGAATACAGACCATCGCAACCCCTTTTTCAATTCAAGAGAATTACTTAGACAACTCGAGGTCCATCAAGATTGAAAGGTTGCATAAGTGTTTTGAGGCTGCACAGTTTGGTGCAGAAACCATGGATGCTGTGAAGATGGCGCTACTGTATTTGTTGTACTGGGGACTTTTAGGTGTGCCTTGGAAAACTTTAATTCCAATCAAATTTGTGATGCTTGTAGAAGATTTAGATAAATTCAATATCTATCCTTGGGGGACATTTTTGTACAACGAGACAGTTAAAGCCTTGAATGAGTTCTTTACCCGGCCACGTCCAGGCGAAGTGCGAAATGCTTCTGGCAGCCACGACGTAAAGGGATTCCTTCTAGCATTTCAGGTGAAATTTTATGAACTAGCATGTTGATGTACGCCCTAATATACTTATATACATATACATATATAATGCATATATGTGCCACTAAGTGATTCGTTTTCTACTAACCAATATACCTAACTTTGTTGTATATAATCAACTGAAATATTTGTCATTGTAGGTGTGGGCTTTTGAGAGTATCCTTAAGCTAGGGGATGACGGTATTGCAACTTTAATTTCCCAAGCGGTGCCTCATGTTTTGGGGTGGAAGGCAACGACCCACCCTACTTACGAAGGCCTCAAATATGCAATATTTGATAAGAAAAATGTAAGGTTCATTAAAATACAAGGCAAATGTATTTAACAATTGATCATGTTTATTGTCGCAGCTTGAAGTGCATTGGACATAATGTCCAAAGGAGGACGAATTGTGCCAGGAATAATGGTCATCGCAAACGGTCATCGCTAACGGTCATCGCAAATGTAGATGCCGATTTTCACCGATTGTGGAAGAATCTGAGGAGACAGAACCGGATAATGTAACCGCACCTTCCCGGCGTGCGCAACCACACCCATTGGCCGACACCCGCAATGACAACATCGTAAGTCTTCCAAAACCCTAAATTGGAACCCAAAACTTATTTTTTGTGATTTATTGCAGCTGAAAGGTTTTTACAGGATTATGTGGTAGATGGAAACAATTATTGAACGCCTTAATAGGATGGATCAAAATGTTGATCGGATTGGCTGCCACCAATCGGTAATTGAACAGCGTCAAGATGTATTCGGTAGCTGCATTGAGACAATACAGTCTCATATGAATGACATCAATAGCAAGCTTAATGCTATATTTAAAAAACTTAGCGGTCAGGTATTTTTCCATTAACATTTACAATTCGAGTATTAACCAATAGTCATTGAGATTTAGGTATATTGTATGTGTCACAGGAATTGCCACGGGACACAGTATCGCCTCATGATCCAACACCACCACCGGCGCATGATACATGTCAGGGTGTGGAACATTATCAACATGATCCACACTTTGATGTGGTGCCTCGAGATTTACTTGCTACCATCAACGATGATCAGTCGTGCCAAATTGAGACTCTGCTGCCCGTCAATCAACCTTCATCAGTGTTACATTCACAAAGGGGTGATATGATCGAGGATCGTGAGGGTGTGGAACAATATCAGCATAATCCACACTTCGATATGGTGCCTCGAGATTTACTTGCTACTATCAACGATGATCAGTCGTGCCAAATTGAGACTCTGCTAGCCGTCAATCAACCTTCATCAGTGTTATAGTCACAAGGGGGTGATATGATCGAGGATCGTGATATGTCGACACCGACCACAGTAACTACGCCAATTGGTTTTTGATTTGCATATACATATTGACGATGATCGCGATTGGACAACGTTAACTGATAATAGTGCAATTGATATGAATAAGCAGGAAGAATGCATGCCATTTCAAATTTGGGCAACCCATGACATCGAGGACTTGGGACAATTTATAAGGCCCGTCAGTCTAGCAGGATGCCAATACAAACTATCTGACGTTACGAAGAGTCCATGGGTGGATCCAAGGGCACATCGAAAATCAAGTACGAAATTGAACCCGATGTCAAAGCCTACAGATGAAGAGCTTGTTGCCTTCCATGATTGGTACTTGATGAGCAAGCCAACGACTACAGCTGATATAGAATATGGTAAGGTCCCAAGGACCTTCTTCGATGGTATCTTATGGCCTGGAGGTTCGCTTCAACCTCGCGTGAGTTTTTGCCATTTTTAATCATAGATAAAAGTGTTTAATTTAAATTCATTGCAAATAAGTTAATAATTTTGAACATGCAGCACATTGACGCTTGCCTATTCAACAATTGAAAAAGGTTGTACATGGCACTAGAGGCATTTTTAGAGCGTTGTGCAATATTGGATTACATGTTGTGGCGGGTTATGCCATGTCCTTCATTAGTTATGCAAATTAATAAATTTGGGGTTCGTCTAGTACAATAAACCTTCCCTTTTTTTTATATTTCCAGTAAGCTATCTTTATACGCCACAAAGATCACATCGATTCGCTATTGGAGATTAATGCAACCACCATATTTTATCAGGCATTCAAGGGTGAATATCCTATATATGGTTGACCGTGGTGGACATGTGATTATGTAAGTTATTTTGATAATTTCATTAATTTATACTGTATAACAGTCGTACGTACTCAAAATATGTGACATGCGCATTGTGTTTACTAACATTTACATCCAAATTCTAGTTGCTAATGCCTGTTAATAATGGCAACAAACACTGGCTCGTTGCACACGTTGACATTATTAAGAAGCATGTAGACCTGTATGATTCATCTGTCAAGAATATAGCATCTCATTTCCAGGAGAAAAATGCCACAATCATATGCCATTTGGTGCCTAAAATGTTGCATGTTTTTTAAATTTACAACCACCGACCAGAAATCACATTGTAGGGTTGTTCCACCAAAACTTCAAATTGTAATATGTAGGGAAATTTTGCATATATGAATTATTGTTCTATCTTGTAATATATATAAGCTACTTCTATGTTTAATTGTAATATTTAGTAATGTATAAAACAGTGGAACCTATTTGTACATAATATATACATTTTGAGTTTTTACGTATATGACACGGTTTGTTGCCATATAAAGGTGGTGGAACCGGCAACCGATGTGGTGGAATAAAAAATCAAATAAGACCTTTAACTTTCATATATATTAAATCAATTATAATGCTATAATTAATTATGCAAGTTGTATAAAAAAGTCAGCATTCTCTTCAAATTATTTTATTAACGTTGAAAATTTTCTACGTAAATACATAAGATAATCACCAAAAAATATAACATCGTCTTTAATGAGCAATATAAATAATATTATTTCCTTGGTGAGCAACATTATTGTCCAAATTGAAGTAACATTATCCCTAATAAGGTTTATTATTTCATAACTAAGTAATATTGCACCTTTGACCATCATTGTACCATAATAAAAGATTATAAAAACCATAATTAACTAATTATGTCCTTAATTTAGTAATTTCATTCATAAAAGAGCATTATTGTCCTTATCGAGTACGATTGTCCATAATGGAAAACAATAGTCCTAAGAGCGTCATATCCGTCCATATCGGAGTAACATTGCAAGTTTGACCATAATAGGGTAACATATAATCATAATGTAGTATATATTACCAAAATGGAGTAACTTTATTCATATTAATGTAATGTTAACTTTTATTTGTTACATTGTCCATAAAAAATGACATTTGACCATAAGGAGATAACTTATGACCAAAGTAGAGTACTTTTGTCTTTACATATGAGATTTTTTCCTTTATTGAGTAATATTATCCATAATGGGATATATTTATCCATTTTAGAGTAACATTAGGCCATTATATAGTAAAGTTGTACAATTAAATTAAATTGACCATAACAAGTGACATTTGACCATAAAGAGATAATATATGACCAAAATATAGTACTTTTGTCCATATATAAGTGAATTTATCATTTATTGAGTAATTTTGTCCAAAATGGGTCATATTTGTCATTTTCAGCGTTGCTTTAGACCATTATAAAGTAAAGTTGTACAATTAAATTAAATTGTCCATAAAAAGTGATATTTCACCATAAGAAGATAACATATGACCAAAGTAGAGTACTTTGGTCCATAGATAATTGACTTTGTCCTTTATTGAGTAATATTGTCCACAATGGGTCATATTTTTCCATTTAAGAGTAAATTTAGTCCATTTCAAAGTAATGTTTTACATTTAAATTTATTCCAAAAAAAATATGTACATTTTTTTTTTTGTACCCCGCATAGTTTGGTACGGGGACCCCGTGTTCGGATGCAGGGTGTTACTATTTTCACAAATAATTTTTTCTCCGCTGACGTGGCGCATTTTCATCCTTTCATTTGGCATACAAATTGCAAAGTCTTACTTAGAAATTTGTGAAATCATATTTTTTTCCCCCAAATTTTTCCTTTCTTCCCACCCACTTTTTTTTTCCTTTCTTTCCATTGAAACCAACAACTGGTTTCATATTTTTATCTCTATTTGCCATGTCATGTGTCACTCAATGCAATGGGCCTCATCCCTTCAACCCTTTTAAAGGGGTTTGACTCTAGAATCTCACTACTTTTAGGGGATCCACTCAAGTGAAACCCCTTCAAATGAACCTCTTTGGAGACCTTCTTCTCATCATGACACTTGGCTAAAATTGTTTTGAAAAGAAAAGAAAACCAGTGAAACCGGTTGCAAAAGGGAAAAAATGGGGGGAAATATTGATTTGGGCGGGAAAAAGAATGGATGGTCAGAAAGATGCCACGTGTCACTTTCAAAATTACATCATATGGGAAAAAATTATAAAGTATGAAAAAAAGTTACATATTTTGGACAAAATTACGTATTATGGAAAAAATTACTGAATATGTGAAAAAATTACTTAGTATGGAAGAAAGTTACGTATTTGGGAAATTATTACACCGTAAGACAAAATTACCAACTATGAACCAAAAATTACTAAGTATGGAACAAAGTTACGTATTTTGGAAAATATTACACCATAAGACAAAATTACCAAATATGAACCAAAAATTACTAAGTATGGAACAAAGTTATGTATTTTGAAAAATATTATACCGTAAGACAAAATTACTGAATATGGCTAAAAATTACTAAATATGAAAGAAAGTTACGTATTTTGGAAAATATTACTCCGAAAGCCAAAATTACCAAATATGGACTAAAAATTACTAAGTATGGAAAAAAGTTATGTATTTTGAAAAATATACCGAAAGACAAAATTACTGAATATGAGAAAAAATTACTATTTTGAAAAATATTTACATATTTTTAATAATTACCGAAAATTAAAAAATATTTATAATTGTGGAACAAAGTAATTATATTTTGGACGTGTATTACACTATTATGAAGTACCGAATATGAACCAACATTACTTGATATGGAACAAATAAATATTTTAGACAAATATTACACCGTCAGACAAAATTACTGAATATGGACCAATATTACCAAGTATTTTGGAGAAATATTACACCGTCAGACAAAATTTCCAAATATGGACCAATAACAGATTTCAAAGTAAGCCAATTTGTAAAGCCTTCCAATGTATTAAATGTATAGTTCATTATAAATCTATTAAATTATAATATATTTTTTTTTGTGTTTCAGGGCATCATGGGTAGAGGGCCCTAGGCGAGAAGGCATACCTCTAGGCCAAACACCTGTGGCCCTGGCAAATTTATTTATTTATTTATTTTATTTTTTTGTGTTTTGGAGCATCAGGGGCAGAGGGCCCAAGGCAGGAAACCAGGAGCCTGGCCTGGCAGCAAAAATATTTTTTCCAACTCTGCTTCCAAAAAAAGATTAAAAAAAATATTGATGTTTTATAAGTGAATGAACATAAAAATAGTCAAGGTTCCATAAGTAAATTTGATATCATTCCCATAAAAATGTATAAACATTTAAAGATATAACTCTAAATTGTAAATCAATAATATGGACAAAACTTACTATGTATGGAAAAAAGTTACGTATTACGAACAAAAATTATATATTTTGGACAAAAAATATGTATTTTAGAGATAATTACCGAAAATTAAAAAATATTTCTAATTATAGAACAAAATAATTATATTTTGGACATGTATTACACTATTATGAAGTACCGAATATGGACCAACATTACTTGATATGGAACAAATTTTCGTATTTTAGACAAATATTACACCCTAAGACAATATTACTAAATATTTAATGGGTTATCAAATTTATTAATAATATTTTTTATTGGCCCTATAGTTTAAATTTTATAGATTGCTTAAAGTTTATAAGTAACATACCATATGAATCAACTTATATGGGATCCCAATAAAATATGATACTTTAAAGTGTTAATCTATTTACACCACAAGTAAATAACATAGAAATACACAAGTAGTTTATGCTAATTAATTATAATTAGAAAATATATTATTTTTCTACTATATCTACTAAAAATATGTTATTTTTTTAATTCACTTATCCATTTAAGAGTCACTTATTTATATTTAAGTTATATGAATGTGCTTTATTTTTACATGTATTATTTGGTAATAAATTTGGCTTATATTTAATTGTGTAGCATTATAAATTTTAAATTGTCAAAATTTGAAATCAATATATTGACGTTTTATATATCATAGAAGTATAAATATTATATGGTCTTCTCCTTAAGTATTTTTATTTTCTCTCCATTGTTTGTTTAATTTTGTCCAAGTTTCCAAGTATAGCTTTGTCTTTCTTGGCCTTCGTGCCATTTCATTTTCTTTTGTTATTTTTTTTATTGTTGCTAATACATAAAAGTTAGCAATGTTAGACTGATAAAATTTATAGTGATAAATATATGCAAACGGAATAAATCAATTTTGAGGAAATCATATTCATAATACTTATATGCAGTGTAATATTCATTTTGATCCATTTTACCAAGTATTAGTGTTTTTTGAGTTATCATTTTGTTGTAATCAAGATACCAACCAAATTTGCAACAAGAATGGCAATGCAGTCTTTTTCTTTTCTTTACTTTCCTTGTAATTTTTTTTATTTTTGACAATTTTGTTTCACTTGTAATTATTCTTTCATTGATAAGTCACATGTTTTGCAAACATTTTCAGTCACGCAAAAAAATTCATTCAAAAACCAACAAAAGAAAAGGGGAAGTAGTGTGAAAGATTGCAGAAATGTGTTATGATGATAGTAGCAATAAATATCAAGGCTTGTGTGGCCTCACTTTAGTTAGAAGTAAAAAGAATTTCTTTATTATCTAAATAGATGAGTAGAGTACAACCAAAAGCATATAAATTATGGCCTGGTCACCAAAATTTAAATACAAACTCCTCCACAAATCAAATTCCAACTATTGCAGACAAGAAACATCCTCTCTACTAATCTTGATTGTAACTTGAGAAGATCATCAACAAGAAGAACTGTGGTACCTCCATAACCTTAACAAATGAAAACATATGTTTCATATATCATAAAACCAAAAGCATATAATTTCCTCAGGGGCTGCAATTCCATCATCATCCAGCACCTTAACAAATGAAAACATTCAGATATCATAAAACCACATGAAATTTCACAATTGAATGTCACATAGATCAGAGTATTAAAAGAATAAGAAAGGAAAAAAGGAAAATTGTCAATCCAAATTATAGTGGCAAAAATACATCAACAGAGTAAACAATAACCTTGCATTATGAAACAGTGTGAACTGATACACCACTACAAAGAGCAAACAGATTACACAAACTGTTATTCCAGCATATACATTTACAATATCTTTTTTTTTATTCAGCAAAAATTCATAAACAACTTGAGAAATATATTTCCACAAGGTTTTATGCGACAAAAATATTAATCAAACAAAAAAGGAAACAGATAAAGATGCCAAACTTCTATCCCAAAAAAAATTGCCACAGAAAAGAAAAGATGACTAGGACATATAACTCTGAGCTTTATACCACAAAAAAAAAAATTTGATGCGTTACTTTCATCGATAACATACCTGCATCTTTCCAGCCTCATTTCCTGTTCTATTAGGTCTGAGGATCATGTCTTCAGTGTTATTCTCATATTTTTGTTTGATGGATAAATGCTTGTCCATTGGAGAAAATACTAGGATAAGATAAAAAATAACAAATAAATAAAAAAAGAAAACCATAAATCTTTTTAGTTAGTGCTGCAACCAAAATTATGCAGAGTACAGAGCCCCGCAAATACCTTAACAAGCAAACAAGAAGAAATAAGATCACCACAATACAAATGATGATGAAGTTAAGTACCTTTTCATGACAATACAACGACCAAATCCACGATCAATAGATGCCTTGTTCATGACTATTGCATCCTCTATATCATAGCCACTATAACTCATCACAGCAACAATTGCATTCTACCCTGCTCCAAGTTTATCATAGCCAACCTGAAAGTAAAGTGGTTAACCCACAGCTAATAGTTGCAAATCACACTCTAACTAAAGCATACCAACCAGTTCAATAGTCCTTGTTGTCAATAATGGTATTTGAGGATACACCAATAGGTAGAGTAAAGTGTCCATTCGACCTATCTATAAATCAAAAGAATAAAGGTTGCATTAGCAAAGCATATGGTTAATTTTTTAATCTGAGGTGTCATAAATACCCATCTAAAAAAATTGAGATCTCAAATAGAAACAAAAAACAAAACAAAAAGTGAGATCAAAAATAGGACAACTTAAAAAATGTTAATTATAAAAGTCACTCCTCAAGTTTTCATTTCGGCCCCTAAAGTTTCAATTGCGATAATGTCAACCCTGAAATATGGGGAAACTCTAAATGACCTTGCTATCAGATTTGGCTCTCAATTACTAACAGAATATTTGCCATGTAGGAGATAGGACATTTGAAGTTAACTCACATGTAGGCCCTTTCTAAACTCCACTTAATATCCAACTTCATAGCCCATGCCCTCTATACCATCTCATTCTCCAACTCAACATACACCACCATCACCTTCATCAAGCTGATTGCTATCCAAAATGAATACAGGGCTTCACAATAGTCCTATTTGGGATCTCATCATTATACTACAAAACAGTCTGTTACCTAGCACCCCTCAGATTGAAAATTCAAATGGGGGGTTGACTTATCAGAGATGGGTGTTATGGAATTCCAATTCACTTTTGGGAATTGGATCATGAGTTCGTCCTTGGCTTTGAAGCAAGGCAGGGCAACAATGTCTCCAATGTAGTAGAATAGAGAAAAGGGTAGCTACGGTTGTGAATAGAAGCAAGATTTAGATGAAATTATAAAGGTTTTTAGAGAGTCATATGGAGAATCGAAGCTCTTAGACAAGGAAAAGTTGCTAGGGAAGGCAGGGCTTTGACCTGGGAGCAATTTTGGGATTTGGGGGGCTGAACTATCTTGGACCACATTGAAATTGAATATGTGAATTTCTTTGCTTTTTCACACTTTAATTTTGACTTCAAAACTGATATATCTGCGACATCCCATACTGATGAATAAGCTAAAAAGTGGGGTATTTGAATGGAATACCCTTATTCAACATCTTCAGAATCCTAATAAACAGAATCAAACAAAAAGAAGAACCTCAGACATTATTTTAGAAGCATAACTGATAAAAGTTCATAAATATCCATGAATTTTTCAAGCAAAGTTGACGAAGCAAGAGGAAGTACATGAGCTCTGAGCTTTTTTTTTTTTTTTTAGGGTTTGTACGAGTTCATAAATCCACAAACTTAACAATAACAAAAGGATGAAAAATATAGCAGAACAAGAAACAATGAGTGCAATAAGCATTTTCTTGTGCGAATCCATTTGATGACTTTCACTTGCTTCTCCAATTCCTGCATTCTCAAGGAATATACACATAAAGAGTTCAGCTTTTGGGCTAAATAGCAAAAAATCTTAAAACATTAAAAGCCCAAAATCTACCAAATGCAAGCAAATGCCATTTAGATAATTCAAAACAAATACATTAATCAAATTAACAACTTTGTTTCAGAAAAAAAATATAAAAATAATAAAAACCTCTTTAAGAGCATCCTGGTTCCAAAACAACTCGTCCTCTTCAGTTTCCTCATTTAACAACTTTGTCATGCTGAAAATTCCAACAATAAAAAATAAATAAAACAAACTAAATCCATAAAGAAACATTTAAGCTGCTTCAAGAAATTAAGATTTTTTTGTCCCAAAAAAAAAAAGAACATTAGAGTTGTTGTTGAAATCGATTGGTTGTCACCTCTTCCCTCTGGTAGGTCGAGAAGTGCCGTCGAGGAGAACATGAGCGTCTTCCTTGGAGGCGTCCATAGCGACACAGATTGAGAGCCGACACAGTGACGTTTCCTTGTTGCCGGTGCTGCTTGGTGTTTGAAGCAGAAAACACGGATTGAACAGGTTGTGGTCGAAGGAGAAGAATGGTGCCTGATGAACTGAAGAACAATGGCCCCCATATTTATTGAAAAGCCGACATGAGAAAGAAAAAGGGCAAGCTGGTGGAAGAAGACGCGGTCGGTGGAGAAGAACAGGGGAGAGGGAGGAAGACGGCGCGTCAGGGGAGAAGAACGGGGGAGAGGTCGAATGTCCGGGGGAGAAGAACGAGGGAGAAGCCGGATTTTCAGATTACATTTCTAAAATTTTTTGATTTCTGAATTTAAGATATAATAAAATTGAAGGTATAATTGGAAAACCAGTAAAAGTTGGAGCTAAATTCGTAAATGTATAAAATAACAAATTTTTTTTTTTCAAATTTCAAAAATTTTTACCAAACGAATTGATTGTCAGTTGCCTCCCAATAGGTGGTTCATGCTGGAAACCCCTGTTGGGTTTCACTTGACAAAATTCCTACTTTTAGAAGACGAGTTAGTTATTCTACTTTTTCATGGTTTTTTTTTTTTGTGGGTAATTTTCTACTTTTTGATGTGAACTTGCTATTATATATAATAAGTTCAATTTATTACGATTTATTTTATAATTTTTATTGACATATATAATTATCATTATAATTTTACTTAATTATTATTAAATAAAATATATATTTTAAATGAAAAATATAATGATAATTATATATATATAAAAATTGTTAATGTATTATTATAAATCTGAAATGCTAAATTTAATTTAAATCAAATTTTAAAATGCTAATTAAAATTAATTCTATTGCTATTTTTTTTCCTTATATATAATGACAAATTACCATAAAAGGATAGTTTTTGCCTCCTTGCGTAATGTCTTACGCCATATATCTAATTTTTTAATATAATTCGAATTTTTATAAATTTTTAAAATATAGATTATTAGTAAAAAAAATTATTATAATTAATTATCAATGATTAATTAGAATCGGAACTTTAATAACTTGAGTTTGATTCTCTGACTCTCGAGACTTTCTTTTTCAATTTTTGTATAATTTCAAAAGTGAAATTATTTCATATTTATGGTTTATTTGTTCCCAATAAGATTTATTGCTTTTTTCAAATAATATTTTAATCCTTTTATAAGTTTATATTTAATTACTAATTAAATTTTAAATTTGAGAGTTAACAAATAATGAGTTGATTCTAAAACAATCAAGCAGACTAGATTTGAGCTTGGGTTCTGACAATGTTTAATTTCTTCACATAGAATTTTAATATGTGAATAGATCTATATTTAATTTTAAATTGATTTTTAATTTTGATGTTACTTAACAGTTCATTAGTGTGTGTATATATATATATAACATTCATGCATCCAAATAAACAAACAAATTAAGGAGGTCGAACTTCGTGCAGACTGCAAATCCAGATGGTTTTCAAGATATCATCTTGGTTCGGTTTATCTATTTCCAAAAAAAATTCAGAGGGGTCAGTGCCATTTTCTGATTCTATGCAAGTTAAACCTTTTATCATATAGTACTTGAATACCAGACAAAGATAAGGCCAGCAATTTTATCAAAAAAGACAAGGACAGCAAAATTTGGGCCATGCTTACTTTCTTATGGAGATACATAGCAGGCAATTAAAAAGGCATATGGGCACAATTAAGGTAGCTAGTAATAAAACTAACTCAAAGAATAAAAAAGATGCATGATTCTGGATAATAAATGCTACTTCTCTGCCCCTTCGATTATCTTGGAGATTAAATTGAATTCAGAAAAAAAAAAAAACCACTGACAAGTCCATATTCAACATATATATATACACATAAATTAGTGAAATTGTAATTTGAGGCTCATCTATGGGGTCTAACATTAACTCTTACATTCACCGACCAAGGAACACAAAACAGTAAAAAGCTTGTTATATACATGTGTGTTTGTTTGTGTGCATATACATATATATATATATATATACATTTATTTTTTGATTTTTGTAAAATTTTGGATATATAGTCTATAGCTTAATAATAACAAATAAACATACCTCAAGTATTAAGCGATGGGTATGCTTCCACATGCTTTTGTTTGGCTAACAATTTCGGTATTTGGTCCAAGTTCTCTGAATTTTGTTTGAGTGAATATGTTCTCTGAATCTTATTTCTGTTGTGAGTACCCCACACATCTACTAAAGATAAGGAAACCAAGAAACTAAACAAGAGCCTAAACAAGAGCATAGGTTACCGGGAGTGGTAGGTTAATAATAGAACGCCGGTTTAACATTTACAACTACAAGTTCGAAACTTAATATTTGTATTTTGGTATGCTTCACTTTTGCTTTAGATTGTCACTACCAATATACCATATGACGTAGAGTCTATAGTTTGATATATGTGATACTACAATGAGATATTTTTTTTTTACCTATGAAAAAAAGGGCATGGGTTTCAAACAGAGAAGTAGTTTGAATTAAGTTTTCCAACCTCTATTTATTTACGACCTCTACCACTTTTTTATTATTTTACAACCTCTATTTAATTTGAATTATGATAGATACCACTTTTGGGTTGCCAACATACATATGGGCTATGATAGTACTGGATCCAGAATTTGTAAGCATGGTTCTGGATTGTCATTGGCATGGATTTATTTGAGGCTATGAAAGCCCATTAAGAGGTTTAGCTTTTTCCTGTGTGATGGAAATTCTTCTTAGCTTGTTTTTCTTTTTTCTTTTTTTGGAGTTTGATCATTCATTTATGGATTTTTGTACAGATGTCCATCAGTGAAATAACTTTGTATGCCTATTATTTTTTTAAGTATTTATGTTCACCACCTTACCATCTTCAAGTCTATTTTATCTATTTTACCTTCTTTTTCTTTTTATTTTCCTATCTCTCTCTTTCTATTTCTTCCATTTCTCTTTTTTCTTTTTTCTTCTTTCCCATGAAACGAACATTAAATGAAAAGAAAATATGATAGACAGCCTCATAGCTAGAAGAAGTAAAAAGGAGAAAATAAGAGAGAAGTGCCTAGATGTGTAAACAGTTAATGCAACATCTAATCCACCAAAACAAAATGACCATGATCTTTTAAAATTCTACCATGCTAATTGCTTCCAAAGTTGAAGTATATATATATTTTTGGTTTTGATTACTTACTAGTATTAAACAAAAAGATGAAATTTCGAAAGGAAAAGAATTGAAAAGTGCAATTTGTCTCGGAAGGGAACGAACTGCAGTTTTTTTATGTCCTTCAAATTTAATCTTTTTCTTTGATCTCTCTCATTGTAATTTCATTAATAATACCATTGAAACCAACATTCTATAAAGCTCGCTCAACAAGGCTAATTGTAACTTACATAGCTTGCCTAACAAGCTTCAGCTTTTACATAGGGCGATGTGGCTTCACATAGGATGGGAAAGTGTGAAGATGATGTGAACCCTACTAAAAAATACACACACCGCTCCTAGTAAGGTTTGACACTTTATCTCGTATTCAACTTCATATTTTCATAT
>QANX01000052.1:0-26098 GCA_003254975.1 Ochetophila trinervis
CCAAATTGCCACTCACACAAATTTAACTATAACTTCTCGATTTGAACTCCGAATCGAGCGTGCTGCTAGTCTACGAACTCGTATCGACTAGCTCTACACAACGGTACCCCGGTCAAAACCATAGCACGCTCACACAAAAAGTCAACTCCGAGCCCACTAAAAGTCAAACTGGTCAAACTTGAAAATTTTATTATTTTTCTCGAAACGGGATGTTACAACATCACAATATTTTCGAAAATTACAAAAATGCCCTTAATCGGCAAAAATCCCTAAATTCAATGAATTTTTCCGTTTCAAGTCCGATTTCAACAAACTTTATACCGAAACGAAATTGAAGATGCAAGGAACGAGAAACTACCTTCAATTTCAAGATTCGTTGTAGCAATTGATCGGAATCGATCCCGGAAGATCGGACCTCAACCGGAATTGGGCGTTTCCAAATCAGACCGAAATTTGGTAAAATTGACTGGACAGCAAGCTTGCCCACGATCCCCGGAACGCGTTGGGACGGGAGGTGAGCACTCACTCGCCGGAAAAGGTGGAGATCGGCGGCGGCGCGTGGAGGAAGACGGCGGCGGCTGTGGGCGGCGCGTGGGGCGCGTGTGTTGGTCGTCGGAGCTCGGGAAAGTGCAAATCTGGTCGCCGGCGTGTTCTGAAGCTCGTGGTGGTGGCTGTGTCGTCCCACTCGCCGGCGATCGGAGTAGATCTAGCCGGAAAGGTGACTGCTTCGGGATGGTTTTTCTGAGACTTTGCGGCGGTTTTCCAGCGTGATACGGAGGTTTCCGGCGTCAAACCCGGTACCAAAATGTAGATCGTCGCACCAGCTTTCCAACGGTACCAAGCACGCTCCCTAACTCAACCGGAACAGTGAGATATGGCCGGCCAAAGGTGGTATCGTAACAGTGCACGGTTGCACAGTTTGCACGAGCCCTCGGTCTCGCTGCAATTTCCGGCAATCTGGGTCGTTTCACGGTGAACCACCGGTGGGGAAAGGAAGAGGAGGTTGCTGGCTTCGATTTCCGAGTGGTGGTCGGCCAAGTCCGGCCACCGTGTGGCGGCTACCGGCGTGCGAAAAAGTGGCGGCGAAGTGGAAGAAAGTCGGGGGTGCTGGAAAATTCCAGACCCTTGGCCAAATTTTAAAGATGCAGACAGGGGCATTTTCGTCTTTTCTCACACATAAATATCAGTTTTTGCCAAATTACCAAATTGCCCTTCGCACTAAAATGACGATAACTTCCTGGTCTTAACTCCGAATTAAGCGTACTACTAGTCCACGGACTCGTATCGACTAGCTCTTCGCAATGGTACCAAAGTCAAAGCAAAAATATAACCACACAAAAAGTCAACTCCGAGCCCACTCAAGGTCAAACTGATCAAACTTGAAAATTTTATTATTTTTCTCGAAACGGGATGTTACACCTCATGTACCTCTCTCAGGACATAATTGGCTTCGGTTGCACCCAGGCACTTCAAACGTAGAGCCTCCAGCTTATCCTCAGGCAGGACTCCTTCGTGAGTCGTTTCGACCCTCGTGTTCCTACCTTGACCTCCTCCGTGACTCAATGATCTCTTCTGCCGAAATATGCTTGTGTGCCTCCACCAGCATCTCGAAGAAAGTCCGAGGAGGGTTCCTTGCTATCGAACGAATGAGATTCTCATTTCTCAGGCCATCCTGAATGGCCTGCAAGGCCCGGTCATTGTTTCCTCCTTCGACTTGCATCATGGCTTCTGTAAATCTCTGAATGAATGACTTCAAAGACTCTCCTTCCCTTTGAACGATCGAAGAGAGGTGAGTAGAGGACTTTTTTTACTGGTCGAGCCCCCAGGAACTGAGCAGAAAAGGCATCCTCCAGCTACTTAAAAGAGCCAATAGTCCCTGGCTTCAAATAGGTAAACCATGTTCTAGCCATTCCTCCAAGGGTTAATGAGAAATCCCTGCACATGATTGCATCCTCTACTCCCTCAAATTCCATCCAGACCCTATAAGCTCCCAAGTGTTCTCCAGGGTCGGTTTGGCCCTGATAACGCTCCACTTGAGGAATTTTGAAATTAGGTGGGAGAGCTGCCTGCCTTATCTCCAGGGTGAATAGTGAGGTGGACTGGGACCCTGCTGTGCAATGAGCTTGGGCCCCTTCATGGGCTGAGGAGAAAGCGTCATTGATTACTCTGTGCCTGGAACTTCCCTGCCTATCCTGCGGGTGATACGGAGAGGCTCTGACATCCCTCCAAACCTCTCCATCAAGCTGCCCTGAACGCTCATGCCTCATACCGTTCCTTCCATGACCTCTGACGTCATTTTTTACCGCTCCTCCTTTTCTTTCTTCCTGTGGTCGTGCATGGGGACGTGGGGAATCCATAGGCACATGGCTTCTGCGTGTCGAAGAAAGTTGGGATTGATGGTTGTTTTGATTTTGCACCATTTTCCCTATTAGTTGCTCAAAACGGTTCTCCACGTCGAACATGCGGGTTCTCTCGGATCGTGGGGCTACTTTCCTATCACTACGTCTCGGAGAGGGTAGTTGCGATAACAAAGATGTTGGCTCCCTGAGAACTGTGGCTTCCCGACGAGGGATAGTACTTGTCCTTCTGGGCTGCTTGTCTCTGACTTGTCTGTTGGATTGCTCGGCGCCACTATTCTCCAGTCCCGCTTCTGATTGATCCTCCATATCAGACTCCTTAACCTAGCAGCAATAATGGTTTTTCCGCCAAACTTCTTCTCTTAGGGTCACGATTCCTTCAGATAATCTTTTTACCTGTGATTATGGTCATGTGTGACTTCTACATCTTGACACAACTTTGATATTTTTTCTTCGTTCCCACAAACGGCGCCACTGTTGTTGTCTGATTTTCATCATTTTGATGCCACGTGATGTTTCCCTGACTGGATCTTGGATTCTGTCCCTGACCCCTGCTAGATAAGACAATAGCGTCAGATTGGGGGCCGATGGTGTCACCGACGTTCCCACTCCGATACCTAAGTCAGTTACGAGACTATTCCCAGAAACCTCCTTCAAGTTTCTTTCAGGTATCCCACTGCGCAGCCTACCTAGAGTTCTGCGTCGAGGGGCCCTCCTGAAACCTGTCCAAGGTGATGATGGCGACTGGTCTAGGGTTGTTAGGAAATGTTTAGGATTTAAATCTCCAGAAAATCATCCCCTTCCCATTCACCTAACTTACCTTAAGTACCTCATTTCAACGGCTCAGATGCTAGGGTTATGAACCCTCATATGCTGGGATTGTGACACTGGGACTTAGAGAATAAGGTAAGTATTAAGCCAAGAACCAAAGGTCAACGGGGTTCACTTACTCCATCGTCCAAGATCACGCCGCGCATAGGCTTACTCTTGGTCCTGCCTGACGGGCCAGGCTTCACTTGTTTATGACTGGTGGGCCTCGTCCACAGTGATCTTTGTGGGAGTTAGAAAGGGCATGGGAGGTTCTCTGGCCCATATCCCAAAAATCCCCATAACAGATACCATGAGGAGATTATTCAAATACATTAATTGAAGGCAAAGTCACATAAATATAAATTCAAATACGTTTATAAACAAAACTATGTAATAAAAACAGTTTATTGGCTTTTCTTAAACTTATACATTCAAATTAGCAAGCATAAGTTGTGCTCAAATTCACCCCTTGTAACACCCCATCCCGGGAAAAGATTAAAAAAGTCCCAAATTTGACCAAGTTTGACCATAAGTGGGTCCATAGTTGACTTTTTTGTGCTTTTAGTTTTGTTTTGACTGTGGTACCATTGCGTAGAGCTAGTCGATACGAGTTCGTAGACTAGTAGTATGCTCGATTCCGAGTTAAGACCGAGAAGTTATGGCAGAAATAACGTGAAGGGCATTTGGTAATTTGCTGTGGCAGGGTGAAAATTACTATTTTGCTCCTGTCTTCATCTTTTTAAATTCCAAAAGGCTCTGGAATGTGCGGGACTTCTCCCCCTCCCCCGACGCCAGCTGCTCCCTCACGACTGCCTCCCTTGTTTCGCCGGCCACGATCATTTTCTGGCCAGCCCAGGCCTGAAATTACCCGGAGATTGAAGCCGGCCACCTCCTGTCTTCAACCGAGCCCGGAGACAGTCCGTGGAGCAGCTTTAATCGCTGAGAATCGAGTCAAATCCAGTCAGCAGCCATTTCGAGTTTGCCGGATACTGGCGAGGTGAGGTCGATCCACCACCCGGAAAAGATGGACCGCGTCCCCCTCCACCGTTCCCCTCCAAGCTGTGGCCGTGGAACCCCCGTGACTCACCAAAAAAGATGAAGGAACCGGCAGACCCGTGGCTTCTCCGGTCGCTGGATCCCGGCAGTTTCCGGTCACGGGGCCGATTCGTTCCCCCCTCTTTTGGACCTCCTGACGCTGATTTCGGCGTCCGTTCGTCTCAAAGCTCGCTCATATGGACGATATGAATGAAGCGTATTCGGTTGCCACTTTCCGGCCATTTTCCGACCACCACCGAAGGCAGTTGAACGAGGTAAGTACACGGTTGTATCCTACTCTGCTCAAGCTTCGTTTTGATATATAATTCGCGTATTATAAATAAGTATTGGAATTACTCAGTTTTGAGCAGTGTTGTAAATAACGGTTAAAATAGTAATTATGGATGATTGGTGATATAGATATGTGTGTAGTTATGTTTTGGTGTTTGCTGTGGAATGAATTGGTATGCTGAAATTATAGGATTGATTGTGTGATTGAATTTCGTGATTATTGATAACAGTTTTGGAATATATTATATAATTGAATGTACTATGATTGTGAACTGTTCTGTGAATTAAATACGTATGTGTGACAGCCAATTTGTGTTGTGCTATCTTTCTCTGGAATAAATGATTAATATGATTATGTGATTGAGAACTGCTTGGGCGAGGAATTGTGCCGCCAAGCTATGGATATAATTTTTGTTAATTTGTTTGAAAGGCTTTAATGAGATTTAAAAGTGGTTAAATGATAAGTGAGAAAGGTGAAATCAATTTACTGAGTTGATTGACAGTGGCATATTTGGTGATAATATGCTTAAAGAACTACAGGTAGCTTGATCCCTAGCAAAAAGGGTATATAGGCAGCTCAGTCTTCATACTGAGTCTAGCTACGAATTATATAATTATTGTATTGGTTTGACTGGGATATGTGTGCTGGTTGTTGGAATTTGTATAGGAATGTCTTCCTTGCAGGAATTGCAACTGTTTGTGTTTGGGATGTTGCTAAAACATACAAGATGCTGCCAAAATTTTTAATAAAATTTCTGGCAGTAGAGAGTTTCTCGTTTGTTGAATTTTGTTTATTAATGGCTTGGTAGGAATAAAAATTGCTTATTGGCTAAATGGAAATATTAAGTCATGCAGTCAGGATCCATGTGGGTCGGGTCCTGTCAGCTTGGTATCAGAGCCCGGTAGTAGATCTCACTTGGGAGAGTTTAAGTATCACATTGGAAAAGTTGGTTATTAATTATACATGTTAAGCGGGTTAGTTTTACCTATGCATATAGTTTTGTTGGAATTTGATTCAGCCACCTTACGTATGTGACCTTTTTGTGCGGTTGGCTCAAAGCCATGGTTTATAGGAGAGAATTTTATTTTATTTTATTTTTATATGAATTGTATCTTTTGATGTTTTGATATTTTAATGGTAAGTGCATTTATTTTCTAAATCATTTTGGGAATATATGATATATTTGATTTCAATTCTACTAATTTGTTTAGATGGAATTTTCTTTATGCATTAAATTTTAATTATTAAATATGTTTTATGATGATTTAAATATTTGCATGAGTTTGATTCTATGATTTGATGGATTTCATATTTATTTGGAATAAATATGGCATTCGTGTTTTAATTGGTTGTTTAGTGAATTTTGAAAGTTTTCGGATATTTTATGATATTGTGGAAAAATTGGTGATTTCAAAGAAAAATTATGGCTTTTGAGAAATTTAAGGATTTTGGGGCAATTTTCTGATATTTGAATTATTTGATTGTTGGTAAAATTTTCAAAATAAAATATTTTGAAAACCGTTTTAAAAATAAAGGGATTTGACAAATTGATAATAGCGGTGATGGACGATTTCAGAGATGATTTTGAGGAGTACCACACAGTATCGAGATGTTGATTGTGATATGTTGTGATTATGCGCGCTATTATATTATGCCATCATCTGCTACAGACACGTGTCGAGAGAGAGATGATGAAGATCCTGCTATGATGTATTTGGGATGCCGGTACGTTATGATGAGTTATTCCCCCTTCCCTGCCTGTGGCGCCGTCAGGACGCTGATGGGCACACGGCACGATACTAGAGCATGGTACTAGTTTTGAATATATGATATATGATTTATGGTTTTAGATTGATGGTTTTTGAAATTGTGGGATGTGGCTCAAGTATTTGATTTTACGGGTTGTGACCCATCTATATGACATTTTATGGTACCGATTTTGATACATGATATATGATTTATGGATTTATATTGGTTTTGAATTCACGAGTTGTAGCCTATGGCATTTGATTTCACGGGTTGTCTATCTGGCTTTTCGTGGTAAATTATTTGATAAAATGAATTTAAATGTTTTACAGAATTTTTTTATGGTTCTGGTGAGTATCATGTGATTTAAGTGATATTGTAAAATTATGTTTTCGCCCCTAAATCGTGTTAAAATGATTTTTGAGAATAAAGCTAAGGGTTTTGCGAAATTATTTATAAAAAATGGGAACTTTTCAAAGAAAGATGGGAGTATGTAGCTTAACTATATTTGGAAGCCGCACTAATCATGTTTGTCATATGTATGTTCCTATATACATTCTCTTGCTTTTATATTTGGAGAGTTAATGGACTTAACTTTGGTAAGGCAAGCATTTTCTTATAATTATTGACTTAGTTGATGCTTTTATGGATGGAATTGTATATGTGGGGATTGAATGATACGAAACATTGGGTTTATGTTGATGACGATGTTGGTATGTGGATGGTCTGTGAAAAGATAGAGGAAGATTTGGTAATGACTTTTACAACTTTCAAATTATAAGAATTGAGGGGTAACCACCATTTGATTTTGGAAAATTCGTAAGCAGGGCAAAAGCTGGTGAAACAATGAGAAAATGCAATATTCTCACGAATGATATTTCTCAAGGAAAAGAGAATTTGCTATTTCTGTGAGGAATGACATAGATGATGATGGTAATGCAATATTTTATGATTGCGGAGGGTGTATTGCAGTTGATAATCCCTTATTTATGAATGTGGTCCTTTGTGTAACTGTTCTCCTTCACGCATTAACAAGTTAGCCAAAATGGGTATCCATTACAACAAGAAGTGTTCAAGTCCAAGTCCGAACATTGAAGGGTTCGATCAAGAAATTACTTTAGCAATGGAATTTGGGTATGTGAATATTTTACCGAGAAGTGCTTCAAGTAATGGACAAACAAATAGATACGAAAATTGAAAAAATTCAATCTTCCAAATCTTGAGACGTTAGAAGCATTTCCTGTGAGGCGGAAATTTCTGGCCGGTTGTGAAAACTTTGTTCTTAATTCTTGAAGAATTGTTTCCCCTCTCGTTTGAGGATGATAGAGAATTGCAAGCAATCAAATGCTTGTGCTAATTTGAGAAAAGATGCCAAAAAAGTGGCTCTTTCTTCTCCACTGGTTGAGAATATGGAATTTGAGAATGTAGGGGTAGCCAGAGAGGTTTAATTCTGTGCGTTTTGGATGACAAAGTTTCGACAATGCGTGAGAAAGTGGTAGAAGTTGTGAAGTAGTACCAAGAGATAAAACGGAGTTGTTGAATTGGAAATGGGAAAAGTGTTCGATTTTGGAAAGATCCTTGGCTTGTGTGTGGAAGCTTAAAGGATTTCGTTTATGATAACATGAATGTTGTTTGGGATTCAGAAAGTGGCAGGAGTCATAGAAGATGGCTTTTAACAGTTAGATAAATTGAATTATATGGCCCCTTTAGAGATAAGAAAATAAATTGTGAGTTTTCCTATATCAACTAAATTTAATTTGGAGGATAAATTAATTTGGAAGTTGTCTCCAAATGGAAGCTTCACTGTAAAGTCGGCTCATTATTTTCTTGAAAATATTTCTGAAGATAATAATAATTGGAATATGTTTTTGCTGTTTGTTGATGGATAATATGGATATGGCATTGTAAATTTTGTTTTGACAATCAGTTTTGTTGGCTTTATAACCCCAAAGAAATTATTGGGTTGAATTTAAGGATTTTGATTAAGTGGAATGATGAAATATTGGCCAAGTAAATCAATTTTGGCCAAGAATTTATTATGGTTGAATAGGAGAGTGAATTTGGTATTTGGTCAAATGTAATAGAAAGTGAGTCAATTGAGAATGGAGTGAATTAATTTGGTTAGATGATTTATATATTATTTATTAAATGCGGCCGAATGAGCACATCTGGCCGAGAAGATGGATTTGACCGAACAAAAATATTTTACTTATGAAGGTGGCTGAATAGTTTTCTTTTTAGGAATAAATTTTTGCCAAATGAATTCAATGAATTGTAGAAGTTAAATTGTGTAACTTTGGAATTTTGATGGGTCGAATGACTAGCCGATGGTTTGAGTGAAATTAATAGTTGGCTGAATGGTTGACCGAATGAAATTAGCATATATGGTTGATCGGTTGATTTGGCTGGGAATGAATTATGGATGATTGGAATTGTTATATGTGTTGAATGAATAAATTGGCAATTAATTGAATTTGTTATGGCCAAATAGATTTATTGGAATGAATTTATAGGTTGTGGACCGATGGGAGAGTTAAATTGATTTTTGTTTGGCTTGGGTGTGTATTACTGTGGGTGGTGATGATGTTGAAGGTGTTTCTTGTATTTCGTTTATGAATTTGGTATTTTTCGAAGGATAAGTATTTCGATGGGGGATTTAAACGATGACACATTACCTTACATCGTAGCATTGGTGTTAGATCCTTTATTCAAACTTGAGCAGCTACGGGCTGTGTATCTGAGAGACGATTACCTAAGAATGGTAGTGATTAGAGTTGTGCAGCAAAAGCACAATGGAAACCCGAGTAGTTACTACCATTGTATTGTGATTATATCGCACTTGGAGTATGAAATTTCAAGGACAAAATTTTTGTTAAGGGGGGGTAGTTGTAACACCCCGTCCTGGAAAAAGATTAAAAAAGTCTCAAATTTGACCAAGTTTGACCGTAAGTGGGTCCATAGTTGACTTTTTTTGTGGTTTTAGTTTTGTTTTGACTGTGGTACCATTGCATAGAGCTAGTCGATACGAGTTCGTATACTAGTAGTACGCTCGATTCCGAGTTAAGACCGAGAAGTTATGGCTGAAATAACGTGAAGGGCATTTTGGTAATTTGTTGTGGCAGGGTGAAAATTACTATTTGCCCCTGCCTTCATCTTTTTAAATTCCAGAAGGCTATGGAATGTGCGGGACTTCTCCCCCTCCCCCGATGCCAGCTGCTCCCTTACGACCGCCTCCCCTGTTTCGCCGGCCACAACCATTTTCCGGCCAGCCTAGGCCGGAAATTACCCAGAGATTGAAGCCGGCCACCTCCTGTCTTCAATTGAGCTGGCGACAGTCCGTGGAGCAGCTCCGATCGCCGGGAATCGAGTCAAATCCGATCAGCAGCCATTTCGAGTTTGCCGGATTCCGGCGAGGTGAGGTCGATCCACCACCCGGAAAAGATGGGCCGCGTCCCCCTCCACCGTTCCCCTCCAAGCTGTGGTCGTGGAACCCCCGTGACTCGCCGGAAAAGATGAAGGAACCGGCGGACCCGTGGCTTCTTCGGTCGCCGGTTCCCGGAGGTTTGCGGTCACGGGGCCGGTTCGTTCCCCTTCTTTTGGACCTCCTGAGCCTGATTCCGGCGTCCGTTCGTCTCAAAGCTCGCTCATATGGACGGTGTGAATGAAGGGTATTCGGCTGCCACTTTTTGGCCATTTTCTGACCACCACCGACGGCGGTTGAACGAGGTAAGTCCACGGTTGTATCCTACTCTGCTCAAGCTTCGTTTTGATATATAATTCGCGTATTATAAATAAGTATTGGAATTACTCAGTTTTGAGCAGTGTTGTAAATAACGGTTAAAATAGGAATTATGGATGATTGGTGATATAGATATGTGTGTAGTTATGTTTTGGTGTTTGCTGTGGAATGAATTGGTATGCTGAAATTATAGGATTGATTGTGTGATTGAATTTCGTGATTATTGATAACAGTTTTGGAATATATTATATAATTGAATGTACTATGATTGTGAACTGTTCTGTGAATTAAATACGTATGTGTGACAGCCAATTTGTGTTGTGCTATCTTTCTCTGGAATAAATGATTAATATGATTATGTGATTGAGAACTGCTTGGGCGATGAATTGTGCCGCCAAGCTATGGATATAATTTTTGTTAATTTGTTTGAAAGGCTTTAATGAGATTTAAAAGTGGTTAAATGATAAGTGAGAAAGGTGAAATCAATTTACTGAGGTGATTGACAGTGGCATATTTGGTGATAATATGCTTAAAGAACTACAGGTAGCTTGATCCCTAGCAAAAAAGGTATGTAGGCAGCTCAGTCTTCATACTGAGTCCAGCTACGAATTATATAATTATTATATTGGTTTGACTGGGATATGTGTGCTGGTTGTTGGAATTTGTATAGGAATGTCTTCCTTGCAGGAATTGCAACTGTTTGTATTTGGGATGTTGCTAAAACATACGAGATGCTGCCGAAATTTTTAATAAAATTTCTGGCAGTAGAGAGTTTCTCGTTTGTTGAATTTTATTTATTAATGGCTTTGTAGGAATAAAAATTGCTTATTGGCTTAATGGAAATATTAAGTCATGCAGTCAGGATCCAAGTAGGTCGGGTTCAACGAAGGGTGGAATTGGATTTAGCAGGCCCAAAATAGTAGGGAAGGACCATACCCGCAGACGGAAATAGCTGGAATGAGTGATCAGAGGAAAAAGTGTCTAGCGGTTCCTTCAAGTTTTTCGGCTTTTCACAGAATTTCACGGGCAATCGCTGTATATTTAAGTAGAAGAGGTTGCCGGCTTCGAGTTGTGGGTGATTTCCAACCAGATCCTGTCAGAAATAGGCCATTACCGTCGAAAGGGAGTCGAGGCATGGTTATGGGGTAGGCATGCGCAAGAGAAACTAGAGGGGAGGGGAGGCTGGCTGAAGAAAAAGGGTAATTGTATTTAGGCAGAATTTAATTTTAATTTACAATTTTTTAAAATTATCAAAATGTTCTGTACACTGTTTTAACCATAACTTTACTAGTCTACGAACTCGTATTAATGAGCTTTACATAACAGAACCACAGTCAAAGCTAAAATTTAAATTCTGTAAAAAATAAAAAGTGAGACCCATAGCCAGTCTGGTTAAATTTTAAAAAAATTAATATTTTTATAGGGCAGGATGTTACACAACCCATGAATTTCCACTCTCATTCTCCATCTCTTCTACTTTTACTCATTTTCTTTAGAAAACCAGCCAGTGCAAACCGATCATAAACAATACAAAATTACACATTCAATTTTCCACACAACAAAACTCATACTAGAATACATAAAATAGACTTTGATTCAAAGAACAATTCGATAACATACTAACCAAATGAAAAATAACCCAACTGACCTCTAGCGCTTTCGTAGTTAAAACCGAAACCAGAGTGAAAAAATGTTCAATGTTTGAGAAAGTGAGTCTGCGAGGAAATACTTAAAGACCAAACAAGTATGTCTTTGCCTTTATGGTTTTTATTAGCTTCATGACAAAGTTGTTTAGAGAGAGAAAGAAATTTCTTTTTTTCTTTTTTTTTTGCTACGTACTTTTGTTTCTTTCTTTTTCTTTCCGTTTTGTATGTTATTTTATATTTCATTTTATTTTTTTGGTAATAAATTTTATATTTCTATTTGCTTTGTATGGAAGCCGCAAGATCGTATGGAAAAGATTACAGTTTCAAATGGAGTGAGAATGGGTTTTTTTCTTTTCTTTTTTTGGTGAATATTGTGAGAATATTTTGACGGGTTTAATAGGAATCAGCCGGATTAAAGGTTAAATTACAGCAAACCTACAAAAACTTTTATGGCATTAATATTTTTTAAATAATATTTTATATATTACCAAATAATATTTGATTTATAAAAAATAATATTTATTTATAATAAATAATATTGTTTATAATAAATAATATTTACATATGATATGTAATAATTTATTTATAATAAATAACATTTAAATTTATAATATGTAATATTTTTAAAATATTTTATAATAAAACATAAATAATAGAATTTTACTACTGAAATTTTTACTAAATCTTTTTTTACTTAAATAGCGGAGAAAACAATTCAGATTTTTTTTCTCCGGTTTGTGGCAGAAAAGAAAGTCAAAATTTAAAAAGAGAAAGAAAACATATATATTTTCCTTGCTTTTGATTTTTTGGCTTACAAAAACTGCTTCTTTGTTATCCAATCAAATAATAATTCTTGCCTATTGTTTAATTTTTCGAAAGCAAATGTTTTAATAAAAATACTAAAATAGTAGACTTGATTATACTATTTTTTTTTCTTTTTTTACCTTTCCTATTTGGATTGTTCAATTCGGTTCAAGTACAAAAATTTTAGTTTAAATTAGACTTTTTCAAGCTACAAAGAAAATTTAGACTGAATTATATTGAAATAATATTTCAAATTTAAAAATTTGGTGTCTAGCTTTATGGGTTAGACACTAAATTTTAATATATCAATTTTTCTTCTCTTCCCATAAAATATATAATTTTTAAACAATTTTTTTTTATTTTTCCTTCTCCTCCTTTAATAATATAAATATATTTTTTTTTCTTTTCTTTTTCACAATCTAATCCTCTCTCTCCTATAAAATAAATATTTTTTTCCATCCCCTATAAAAATAAATAAATATATTTTAAATAGTATAAATAGTTTTTTAGAATATATTTGTCTCTTTTTTTCCTTTCTTTTTCTGTCTCTGCCTTTTCTTTCAGTTTTTTAAAGCATCCAAAGAAAAGATGGGATCCAAAAGTAGGATGGTTTTATTATTTTAAAGTTTGCTTGGTAATCATGATTAGTATGATTGAATTTATTTCGGAAATTTTAATTTGAATATTTAATTTAATTTTATTTTTTAATATTAAAATTTTAATAAAAAAATAAATTATTTAATAGTAACCATTTAAAATGTATTATATGTAAGTGTTGGCGTTATGCTTTTGGGTCCTATTTGAAATAATATATTATGATAATTCTCTCTGTATTTCAATTTAAATTTAAATTTAAGTTTAAATTAAATTTAATTATAAGATAATTTATTATCTGATTAAGTAATTTATAAGATAAAATCAAGATTCGGTAAGGGTTATAATTAGAATATCAATTGATTTGGATTTCTTTTATACGTACAAATTTTAGAAAGACAAAAAGACATCCAACTTTATTATGCGAGAACATGTAAAAATTAGAGAGTAAAAATATTAGAGAATTCATTCTCTAATATTTTGTGTTTTTTTCTTAGATACAGTAGAGTCGGAGATATGTGAAGTTGATCAGTAAACCACATAGCAAATCCTAAAAGACACACACACACACACACATATATATATATGCATGCTGAGGTATTTATTTTCATTTCATAAAAAAAATCAATTACATATATTTCATATGGATTTTTCATGACAGGACTACACTAGCAGGACTTAATCACGCTGATTAAGTCACTAAGCAGTCAACAACCACCTTAATTACAATTTTACAACCAAAACTCCTAAATGCTAAAAAATTTAATAGAAATTTTGGCAGAGTTTGGTCTGTTTTTATAAGATTCTCCAAATTAATTACAAGTACCTACAAATCCAAACAATAATTCCACAACATTCCAGTTTACCAAACTCTACCATAATTCAAAAAATCTCACAGCAATACATTCATATACATAATCTTCATGACATATTTATAAAATTGCGATTACAAAATATATCTCTAACATACTACTGTTTACTACACAACTAAAACATAAACTTGTACAATCTAAATATGCTACTATTATCTCTAACTCGCTTCTCCTGCACTTACTAGTAACAATAGCACGGCTAAAAATCCAAGAACTACTTGAAATATTTTTAGAAGTTTTTGGCGAGGTGAATATTTGCATACTCAGTGAGTAGAAACTAAAGTAAGAAAATAATATTTTAACCATATATAAACATATATAAAAATTTATTTATACATGTAATACCCTTTGAAATTAGTCCATCTTCCAATTTCCAAAATATTTATATATAACATAATTCATTTATTTTATTTATGTCAAAGTATTTTGAAATACAAAATAACACATACATATTAATGTAATAACAATATATGAGGGACATTCCAGAGAAAAGCCACAAGGCATATATATATGAACCCATCATATATATACCGAACGGGTAAGCTAACCATTAAATCTTCTGTGAAAAGCCACATACATATATGTAAACAAATCATCATATACCGAGTGGGTAATAACATTTTTTTGTGAAAAACCATTGTCCCTTCATACATTCTTGGCAAATACAACTTGGCGGCATAAATCATCGCCCAAGCATAATTAATATCAACCTCCCTACTTGACGGCATACCTCATTGCCCAAGTAGTCACCAACCATATCAATTTCCCTACTTGGCGGAATACCTCATCGTCCAAGTAGTACATAGTAACATACCACAGATATCATTCATTTATAATTTTACACAAAAATGATAACATTTACAAAATTTTTACTTTAAATCCTTAATTTAAAGTATTCTTTTAATACATACATACATATATATATATGTATTTATACTAAAGAAAATGACAATTTACTATATTTCAATATATATATATACTTATGAAAACTGATTCAAACACAATAATGATATATTTCTTAATCGTATAAAATGAAGTATATTACAAATTTATAAAGTATATATATAATCATGCATTTACATATATATATATATATATATGTTCTCACTTACAAAGAACGTCGCGTTGATGCTAATCCTAGGTTGAGTGCTATTTGTCGTTTGACTGGAGTAGTTCCTTCCTCTATTAATGAAATAAATAATATGACCAATTATATTATTATGACATTGTAGGGTAAAAATCCTTTTAATAACATTTATATATTACACTTCTCTTTATGTGTATATTTTTTACTTATTTTCACTACTTAAAATACTTAACTAATTCAATACTCATTTTTGTTCCACTTACTCAAAATTCGATAATATACTCACTAAATTGTTTTCTACTAGACTAGTTAAGTAAATTTGCCTATATAATTTAGGCTTATTGATAATATTTATTCTTACATAATTCTTAAAGATTAATACGCAAATCTTATTCTTAAACTTCATTAGGAATAATTTCCAATATATTTCTCTATCTTTACACACTCAAATTTTTCAACTAAACTCGTTAAATCTCAACTAAATACATAATCAATCCTCACAATTCTTCCAAACCTCTTAACCATAATTTATCATTATCCAATTTAATTTCAATTCATAAAGCATCACAATATTCTCATCAAAACCTATACAATAATTCACAATCTCACTAATTTCTCATTCTTCAACTCTAGACTACAAACACTAATCATCATGTAATGTAAATGAGCATAGGAAACATGTTTACTTTCAATTTGGAGCCAAATTTCACAATTTTTCTAGAATTCCAAAAATCTCAATTGTGTCCCTTTTGTCAAATCTTTGACATACTACTTTATTATAATAGAATACGTAAAAATCATAGAGTTAAAATATTAGAGAAAATATTCATTCTCTAATATTTTATTTTTTTATGAGATACAGTAAAGTCCATACTTTGATATACTAATTGATAATAGTCTTGGAAGATTAGTAGATATGGTGGTAGATCGTGATTCCAGTGGCAGATATGGTGGTAGATCATGATTTCAGTAGCAGTTCCAGTGGTAGATTATGATTCTAGTTCAAATACGGTGGTAGATCATGGTTCCAATAGTAGATTGAATAGTAGACTGTAGATATGAAGTGTTGATCGTAGATCTAGTAGATCTGTGGAGTTGATCAGTAAACCACACAGTAATTTAAAAAAGAATGATACTTATCTTCACGTTGATGTATTTATTTCAAGTCATAAAAATTTAGTTACATATATTTTATATGGATTTTTTGCTTCCGCAATATATATGCTTTCTTTCAGTAGGTTCCATTGGTAATTAATCACCAGTGGTGACAAATAATTTTTTTTTTACTATCTTTAATCTTGTGGAAAATTTGTAAATCTATTTGTGCTTCAAGGGTTGTGTAATATTGTTTGTTAACAATATTTTTAAATTTATTCGTGCGTAATAGCTTCAAAGGTTAGATCGGATTGAAATTAATAGAAAATGGGTTTTTGAATTTGTTGTTGTTTGGAGTAACTTGAGAAAAAAGGGTGATGACCCTTTGAGAAATGAGAGAGAAAATGGATCTATGTTTGTATCTTGTGCAATAATTATGAGAACTTATCCAATTTTCCTTGCATGGTTTTACAATAATAATTAATAAAAAAACAAGTGTAATATATATAGCAAACAATTTAAAAATAAAATTATTAAAAGTAAAGTACTGTGGTGTCAACCTAGTAGACCTTTGTGTGTTGAGATTCGGCCGATGCATGGTATATCTTGCACAATGCCGAAGCAAGGAGGGGGTGTGCTTAGGATGGGTGCATTCTGGTGCAAGCAAGGCACGGTAACTGTGTGTGTGATGCACAGTGGGGCATAGCATGGGTGGGTGGCCTGGTATGCCTATGCGATGAGGCAGCGTGGCTGGAGTAGCAACCATGATGCAACCATGTGCTGTGGGTGGGCAGCAACATGGGCGGACATGGTGCTGTGAGGCAGGCAGCAATATAGGCGCTGATATGTTGTGAGTAGGCAGCATGTTGACAGGACATATGGGCAGACGTGGGCGTGCGTGCATGTAGGAGCTGTGCGTGGGGCGTTTGCAAGGATGAGGCTCAACGATGGGCTGCGCATAGGCCAAACAGGGTGCTGGGCGTGCAGCGAGGCAGTGCGTGTGTGTGCGAGCAAGGCATGCATGCGTGCAGCAAGACAGTGCGTGTGTGTGCGAGCAAGGCATGCATGCGTGCAATGGGCTGCGTTGAGTAGGCGCAGCAGAGCATGTGCGTGTGAGCAGGTGCACATATGCGAGGCAGCAAGGCAGCACGGCATGGGCTGGTGCCCAGCGTGCTTGGATCGAGACATGTTGGTGGGCATGGCTAGTGTGCGGACTCGGACATGTATGGCACGGCGTGATGCCAAGGTGCAATGCAGTGTGCACACAACGTGGGCAAGCACGCTTGTGTGTCAGTGTGGCAAGCAGGCACGCTTGGTGTGCAGATAGGTTGGCTGCGAGCAGCAGCGCAGGTGCAAGCAAGCGCGGGCTTGTGCAGGTCAGAGGGCATGAGTGGGCAGGCGAGGGCTTGAGCGGGGGCGCGAAGGTTGGGCGCGCCAATGTGCCAAGCACATGCAGCAGGCACGCATGGAGTGTGCAAGCAAGCCCACATGGCTGCTTGCATGACTGCCACACACGGGATGAGTTGGCAGCAGGCACTGGCTGACTTTGTGGGGTAGTTACGAGTGGTTACTGACGGCCCTTGCCTTGGTGGCGTGCATCCAATGGAGGATTGGGGCTGGTCCAAGATGTGGCACATGTAGGCTGATGACAACATGACTCTAGGCAGTTGTGGGAGGCAACTGCACGGCCAGATGACAAAGGTTGGTTGCTGCCAGCATGTTACCCAGCAGGTGGGGTTTGTCCACTGCAAGGCCATGTTGCTTAAACTGGTTAGTGCCAGCACACCTAGGGTAGTTGGGGCTGTGAACCCCATAATTATGAGTGTTGCTATGAGTGTGAATGCATGTGATTTACCATTGTTATGCATTGTTGTTGTGTGCTTGGCGTTTTATCAAATAGATGGTGTGCACATTGTATGGGCAGGTTGTTCAACCATACGGGCTGTCATGGTTCGGGAGGGATGAAGCTTCAGTCTCGTGATATGGATGGCTGACTAAGATTGAGTGCCTTAGTCCGCATAGGTGCGAAAAATTCGACCCTTAGAATTGCCCATGTGACACAACCTGTGGTTGAGATTGGAAAAAAAAAATACAACAAAAGTTACAATTTTAAAATTTAGAATAAGTAAAAAAAAAATGTGTCCATGACTGTATGATAGTTGATCAGTGGCTAGGAGTGAGACTAGGAAAAAAACAAAGTAAAATAAACAAGAAGAACAAAATAAGAAATAAGAAAAGAAGAACAAAAAAAATAAGCCAAATACCTCATAAACTCTTATTTTCTGCAAGTGCAGCTGTGCAGGTAAGCTTCTTTCTCTTTTTCTTTCTCAATTTCTGTCGGCAACAAGTGGAAAACGTTTTTTTACCCTTTTTTATTTTTATTTTTTAAATAGTTTAAAGCATCTAAACCCTAAAATCCATATTTAAAAAAAAAAATCTGAGTCAACCTAGCAACCGAAAAAACCCAAAACAGTAAATGATGAAGAGGCGTACGTCCCATGTGCCTGAGGGCACTGGAGAGGGTGAGGCGTGCGCCCTAAGGCATTTCGCCAGCGCCTCACCCCTTTTATTAAAATATTTTATTGATCTCCTTGTGTATATCGCTTTCTTGGTTTATCGTTTTTTATTTTGTTTTTGGCAATTTGCTGTCCTATGTGGTTTATGATTTTGTGTAGTTTTTTAATTGTTCTTTAGTTTTGGGATGTTTAAAATTTTCTGCTTTGTGATGGTGCTTTGGTGGTGGCTTTCATGACATTGGATGTGTGTATGGTATTAATTTTTTAGAGTTGCAACTCAGAAATGAAAATCATATTTTTTTGCGTATTACACATCAGGTAGGAGGATAAATTGTTGTTTTGGATTAAAAAATGGTTTGGGTTAATGGGTTGGCTAAGTATGACATTACAGGTAGCTTGATTCAATCCGCTTGGTCTGAAATGGCAACATGTTTATTATTATTATTATTTTTTTATATATAAGAAAGTGAGATGAAATAGAGAAAATTGGTTGAATGAATACCAACTAATTATAAACATTTAAATGAATAAAGATTAGTGTGAGCTTATTAGTAAAATAATGAAGATTAGTAATGATTGGTGCGAGTTTATGTATAATTTATACATTTATTTTTTTGGTAAATAAGAATAATTTATACATGTTAAAGATACTGACCATGTGCTTAAAATTCAATGGCATGACTCCTTTCGGGTGTAGGTTTAGTGGGCAATGTTTCCATGGGGCATGACTCTTTCTCGTGTGTTTAAAATTTAACTATTGTGTTGTGCAATGCATCAATTTTGTTAGATATATAATATTAAAATTAGTAAAAGTGACATGTCAGAAATATTTGACCGTGAAATCTGCCTTTAAAAATTTAGGAGACCAGTTTTCTTTTCAAAAGCATAATTTTGTTCTCCACTTCTTTTTTCTATTTTTCTTATTAAATTCATACTAAACATTTCTTTAAAGTTGTATTTTAGTATTTTAAAGTTTGGAATTCAGAAACATACAGTGAAAAATCTTTCTTTTTTTCCTTTTTTATTTTTCTAGTGTGATATGCATTCTTTTCATGGCCACATATAGTCCGAAACTAACATCTCCACAATTGAATTGACATCATTTTTTTCTCTTATTGGAGTCCACGTCAATTTTAGATGCAATGTAATTGATTAATTGTTTTCTTTATTTTTCTTCAATGCTATCCTCTTCAATTGTTTTTTGTTTACATATATGATGCATTTTTGTTGTATTGATAATTAATTTTGTTTGTTTTACTATCAAGTCTCTCCAAAGTTTTATTTCTAATTATGGGTGTATACAGATTGGGTTGGCCGGATTTTTAAAAAAAATCAACCCAACCCATAGAGTTCGGATTTTTTAAATTGTAATACAACCAAATCCGAAAAAGGTATAAATCCAATCCAACCCAACCCATAGAGTGCAGATTGGGTTGATTAGGTTGGTCGGGTTAATTCAAATACAATTTAGTCTAAATTAAGTTTTTAATAAATTAAATTTTAATCAATAACTTAACTTCATTCCTATTTATTTTTGCAAAAATAAATTACATGAACTATTATAAACTATTATAATGCAAAAACTACAAAAACTCTTTACAAAATTAAAATACAAATTACAATCCATATCCAACTAAAATTAAAAAATAAGTTGTCTCAAATTAAAACAATCAATGTCAAACTAAATTATAACAAACAATCCATAAGCAATAGAAGATAAAAAAAATAATGTCTCAAATTTTGACACCAAACAAAAAAGAAAAACATGTTTTTTCAATACAAAATAACAATCTTCAATTCTTCATGGCCTTACAATTCCAAAGCCTTCAACATCTATGATCCATCCATGGCCTCCAAAATTGATCAAGTCTCAGGATCAATAACTATATTTGATGAGTTTGTCTCTAAAAAGAGAGAAAAAAAAATAAAGTATTTAAGAAACACAATATGTTACAATAACATATGTTAGGCAAAGTGAAATATTAAAATAAAATTGTTGAATTGAAAAAATTATGGAGTTACCTAACTCAAGATTAACACAAAGAGCAAAACATTCATCATAATTACGACTATCAAATGTCAATGGTATTGACCGAAACCAATTTTGAGAGCAAATCAAAGCTCCACCATTTTAAGAGTGAGAGAGCTTCGATAAGGATCTAAAATGCGTCCTCCGGTGCTAAAAGCTGATTCAGAAGCCACTGTAGACAATTGGACAGCAAAGATATCTCGAGCAATAGAAGATAAAATTTTGTACTTTGTAGAATTCAATCTCCACCAATTTAACAAATCAAATCCCCGATTGTCATGATCTTTTATAGGCTCGGTTAAATACTTATCAACCTCATTTTTTATTTCAATTGAGGTATTTACTCTCATTCTCTTGTACTCCAAGTATAACTCATCGTCATTATCATTACAATTATCACAAGCTCCCAAATTGGTTTCGTTGATAGTGTTTAAAGATTGACTACTAGTTGTTGATGTTTCACCATTTACACTTCTGGAATAAAATTCAAACAATCTTCCCAAAATCTCTTTCACTCTAATTATCATTTGTTCACACTCAACACTAGAATACAATTTACCAAAGCTATACACCATGTAATCAAGTTTGTACCGGGGGTCAAGAATAGCGGCAACAAATAACAAATTGTTGATCTTATCAATCGTCCCCCAATACTTGTCACATTTAACCTTCATATTTGTAGCCATGGTATTCAAACTTACATTGTTTTCCAATTTGAACTTGTTCAACTGTTTCTGAATTTTACAAAACTCTCTCAAAAACAAGTGAGATGTCACTTGTAAAGACCCACCAAACTTCACAGTAATGTCAAAAAAACTCTTCAAAAATTTAATATACAATCCAGCATCATTCCAATCTTTTTCAGTGGGAGGACAATCCTCAATATAAGTAAGATAGTACACATCATCTTCTTCCACTATAGCAAAAGCTTTTTGAAATGTAATTGCACTTTCTAACATTAAATATGTGAAATTCCACTTAGTAGTCACATCCAAACATACAAACTTTTTAGACTCTATCTTTTCACTCTCGACACAAGCCATAAACTTTGACAACCTTGATGGGGAAGATCTAACATACTTCACTGCAAGACGAATGCGATTAATTGCGGTATTATAATCCTTTAATCATTCCTTCACAATCAAATTAGTGATGTGAGCACAACAACGCAAGTGGATAAACTTACCATCCAAAACACAACCCTTCCAATTATTCAATCTTTTCTTAATGTATGCAACGGCAGTATCATTTGCCGATGCATTGTCCAAAGTAATCGCAAAAACCTTCTCAATCTGCCACTCAATCAAACTACTTTCAATTAATTTACCAATTGTCTCTCCTTTATGATTAGGCACTTAACAAAAATTTAATATTCTCTTTTGCAACTTCCACTCACTATCCACAAAGTGAGCTATGATGACCATATAATTAATGGTTTGGATCGAAGTACATGTGTCTGTGGTTAGACTAACTCTTAAATAAATTCCTCAACTTTGCCTTTTCATTCATGTAAAGTTGATACACATCTCTAGCAATTGTAACTCGAGATGGTGGATCAAATTTTGGACAAACCTCACTACAAAAGTCTCTAAATCCCTCTCATTCTACAAATGTAAAAGGCAATTCATCCCTAATTATCATCCTAGCACATACAGCCCTAGCAGCTTTTCTATTAAATGCTACAGCAACAAGATTACTACCACCACCTTCACCCCCTTTTCCACTTTTAAAAGATAGTATTTTTTGGCTTATATCTACCTTCCTATGTCGGTTTCTTTTACACTGTTTAAGATGGTTCCACAAAGTAGTAGTCCCACACGATCTACTACTACTTGCATAATCTTTACTACAATAATTGCATTTGGACCTATTAGTTCCCACTATTTTAGTAAAATGTAACCAAATATCAGAAACTCTTACAGGTTTTCTTTTACCGGATGGTGGAAGCTCTTAAGAAAGGGTGGCTATGGCAGCATTTCAGATATCATCTCCGGTGTGTTACATGCACTTGCTGCCGGAGTTGATGTTGTAGGTGTGCTTAATTGAACTTCAAATTCATCCATCTGAAACATTAAGTTTTAAAAAAAAAATATTGTATTTCATAACATGTATACAATAATTACCAAATACCCTAAACATATATAAAACACAATTATCCATATGTGGAATAAAAAAAAATCAAACAAATGCCTAAATTCACAATTAGCCCTCTCTTTGAAGCAAAAGCAAAAACACAAATACCAAATACCCTAAACATATATAAAACACAATTAGCCATCTGTGGAATAAATAAAAAAAATCAAACAAATGCCTAAATTATCACAATTAGCCATCTGTTTTGAAGCAAAAACAAAAACACAAATACCAAATACTCTAAACATATATAAAATACAATTAGTCATCTGTGGAATAAAAAAAAATCAAACAAATGCCTAAATTATCACAATTAGCCCTCTGTTTTGAAGCAAAAACAAACACAAATACCAAATACCCTAAACATATATAAAACACAATTAGCCATCTGTGGAATAAAAAAAAATAAAACATATGCCTAAATTATCACAATCAGCCCTCTGTTTTGAAGCAAAAACAAAAACACAAATACCAAAAGCAAAAACATAAATACCAAATACCCTAAACATATATAAAACACAATTAGCCATATGTGGAATACAAAAAAAAATCAAACAAATGCCTAAATTATCACAATTAGCCCTCTGTTTTGAAGCAAAAACAAAATTTCACAAAATCAAATGTCTAAACTATCACAAAATCAATAACCCGATGCAAAAAGAAAACAAAAACACAAATTATGATGCAAATTTTCTAATAGCCTAAGCCCGATACATCAATTGTATTAGAAATAACAAAATTTCTCATATTAGAAATAACAGAACATGCATCAATTGTATTTCAGAACATGTATACAATAATTATATGTATTTAAATTGTATTGATATTTAGAAATAACATAACATACACATTAATAACAGAAGTTACAGAACATACCAGAGCTGAGAGGGGGCAGCGGGCTTGAACTGGCGGTGCAGAGTGTAGAGGAGGGGCGGAGCAGTCGGGATTCAATCGCTGGAGCTGAGATGAAGGCGGCGCTGGAGGCTGGAGATGGAGCTAGAGTTGGCGAAGCAAAGGGCTGGAGCTGGCACCCGTTTAAAACTAACGTATATATAACGGCGATGGAGCTAGAGCTGGTGGAGCAAAGGGCTGGAGCTGGCGCTGGAGCTGGGGCCGGTGCAAATTGCAGAGGAAGGGCTCGGGGTCGTATTCAAGTTTGAGAGAGAGAGAGGGTCGGCCGCAGCAGTCAATAGATTTAGGGCAAATGCTTAGTGTTTCTATTAGGATTTTTAGGGCAATTTTTTTTTTTTAATATGTATACGTGTCGGGTCGGGTTCACCGGGTTTTTTATTATCCAACCCGATGACATTGGATTACAAATAATCCAACCCAACCCAACCCAAATATTCGGTTTTTTCAGTAAATTGGGTCGAGTTGGGTCGGCTGGAGTGGGTCGGGTTGGATCGGCTAAAGTGGGTCGGGTTGACGGGTTTTTATACACCCCTATTTCTAATGGTAGCTTTCTTCTTGTGGTTGAAGTGCATAAGCACTGCATAGCTATACTTTTGCGTTGAGTGAAAATTGACTATAAAAGTTGATGGGAATGACATTTTTTATTGGGACCCAAAATCAAATCCTTTTGTTTCTTCACTGCTACCTATTTTTTCGCTCCCTCTATTTTTGGTTTGGAATGTATATATGTAATAAAAGGGAACGAGTAACTTTTGGACTTTGCTTACAATGATGATTTCAGATTATTTTCCTTTTCTATGCTTTTTTTTTCTCAACATAAAAGTAATAATTCAAAAAGGATTTTGAGATTGAAACTAAGTTTTATGCAGGAATGTGTTAAAGACCACGATTGATGTGCAATGGGAAGGGAAGTCAACTTTTACTGCACCCAACTTGACCATTTGCATGGAAAATTGGAAGAATGGAACAAGTAGGTGATTTGTAGTGATGAAGTTTCTCAAGGGAAAGGGATATATAGATGCAAAAAGACTCTGCAGGGGATTGTGAGCTAATAGTCATGATTGCCAAAGGCTAAAGCACAACATTTTCTCTGAATAATAGTTCATTTACTGGTTATCTTTAACATATTTAAGCTAAATTTGAGTTTGTTTTTGTTCTCGGAACATATTCTGTTGTTTCGTCCACGGGGGCTTTTGTTTTCAATATTCCTTGGGTTTTGTTTTCAATCATCCCCTAGCTGCCTAAACATTATATATAAGTATGTAGATCATATTTAATTCATATAGCTTTGTCGTTTGTTGTATGTGGTAGGTTTACTCTCTCGTTTCTATAGACAGGGACATTAGGGGGTCCTTTTCTCTGTCTCTTTATTTTCAGATATTTCAAATTGCAACTTTAAAAAGTTTGCAGATTGTATGGAGTTTGTAATTGGTAAATTTATATATACTTCATTTTGTCTTTGAAAATATTGAGACATAGCTCATATGATTTGCCTGAAGGATGTTCGAACTAGTGATGGCAACGGGCTGGGCGGCCTCCCCCATATCCCGCCCTGTGGGGATGTTTTCATCTCCGTCCCCACTCTATTTCCCATTTATGTGGAAGGCGGGCAGGACAAGAATTCTCTGAGGTGGATATCACTGTCTTTGCTTCATTTCTCTTTTCATTTTAAATTAAAAAAAAAGGTTAAATTTTTTTAAATAATAATTTTGAAAATTTTATACTTCTATTCAAAACATTAAAATAATACAATAAAAATATAAATTTTATAATTAAATATATAAAAATTAATTAAATTAATTAAAAAATTATTTTTATTATATATAATTTAAACAGGGCAGGGATTATATTTTTCATCTTCGCCCCGAGGCACATTTTTTTGCCCATTCCAGCTCTGATTTTCCATTTAATCGGAGATTCTTTGCTCTGTTAGAGGCGAGTTTCCACGAAAAATGAAAAAGGTAGAGTAAATTGCCATCTCCAGTTGGAAACATGGGCTAGAATTGCAGATTTTTGAAGGAGACAAGAAGAAGAAGAAGGAAGAATATGTCTCCCCAGTCAAGCCTTTTCTCTTCAGACACAACATAAGCCTGGCACTAGCCTTCAATGTAGTTTGGCAACTGGGCATCACTACAAAAAAAATTGATATTTTGTGACGGAAATTTTTGTGACGGAAATGTACCCGTCACAAAACACTATTTTCTGTGTCGGAAATTTCAACTTCCGTCACAATTGTGGATTCATTTTCTATTATTTGTGATAAATTTTTTGCCATCACAAATTCAACTGATAATTTGGTGAATTTTGTGCGCGGGAACAAAATTTTAAATTTTTTATTGCCTTTAGTGACGTAAAATGACAAATACCATCACTAATTGCCTAAAATTCAAATAGGAGTGCACATTTTGATCGGAAAAATTTATTTTTTTCC